>JBBPBX010008663.1:0-36762 GCA_038048925.1 Garcialebias charrua
TATATACTGTGTATATATATATGTATTTATATATATGTATACTGTGTATATATATATATATATATATATATATATATATACTGTATGTATTATTACAGTATCTGAATATGTATACATAATGTGTGTGTGCATCTTTGGTTGTATCTTGCTAAACATATATTAAAGTACAGTATTGTATTTGTATTCCACCAAAATTATTTAAATATGCTAAACTATACGTTCCTATACATGCAGTTTTAATAGCTGTATGCCTAAAATTTAAATATGTGACAATGGGATTACTATTCAGCGTGTTATGATTGATTAAATGCGCTGATACTTTATTGTGCCAGCCAAATAAATAAGGCTGAGTGGAGCGGACGACAGCGCCAAGATGGCTGCCCTAAATCTCGTCAGCTCCAATAGGCGAGAGCGGGCCATGCGGTATCTAGTGTTCTATATATGATATCTATGGCTCCAATTGCTGGGTTGCAATCACGTGACCCGGAAGTGGCGCGAAATTCAGATGCGGGGCAGGAAGTGATTTTCCCCAGTTCAAAACACAGCAGAATGGATTACAGCAAGTATGCCAAAGCCCTAAATAAACTGGCGAGGACGAGTTTTGGGTTAACCATTTAGGATCAAAAGAAGCTTTAAATGGTTGTCGACTTGTTTCTGCCCGGGTGAGTAGTGAGATGTATTATTTATTTAGTAATTAGCCTATGCTAACTACGCTATCGCTAATGCTAACAACAAGTTTAGTTAGCCCCCTGTTATTTCTATGTGCGTGGATCTACTTACAAATAATATATTTAGCTTCTGTAAAGCCAAATTCGTGCTGGAGTTGTATGTGTTAATGGATGGAGTCGTTTCATGTGACTGTCATGGAGCCAGGGTGTGTGAAATCAAGGTAAAATTTATTTCTCAAAAGGTTTGGACTACTGCACTGCAGACTTAGCTTTTTTAGATTTTTCTACCTGGATTATTGAGCATGCATTAGGGTACTGCACTGCAGACTTTGCGCACCTCACAGTATGAATGTTACAACTATAATTTTTTACTCAAATCTTTGTTGTTTGCATATTTCACAGCATGTAGCTGTAGTTTTGGGGATGGTCTTGCAGTTTGTGGGATGTTGCCTTGTTTCCAGTTAAAAAATGTGTGACCTTTCCATCACCTTTTAAAACTTAGTCCAGATTAATACATTCTTACCTGTGGAACACACCTGGTTGACAGAGACATAAATATAGTCTCATTTTCTAACATTGGTGTTGGATAGTGAAATGAGTGAAACACAATCTTTAAAAAAGTATCATATTGAAATGTTTTGGAGACTACCGTATTTATTTTTTATGTCTAAGTTTCATTGTCTTGTCCTTCAGTGCCCACAGAGCAAAGAGCATGAAGTCAGTCTGAGGATGTGTGCTGGACAGCCTGGTTTTTGTCTTGTCGTCTCGTCAAGGTTGGAGATTCTGTACAACTGGATAGGAACCATCCTTATTACCATCAGCTCCAGGATCAGATTCACATTGTGGATGTACAATATTGTGATTTTGTAGTATGGAGTGAAAATGATATTTATGTGGAAAGAATTCTGCCAGATGACCAGCTGTGGGAAACAGCAGTTCCCAAAATTCAGCACTATTTTACACATTGCATCCTACCTGAAATCCTGGGACAGAAATCCACACGTGACTAACCAATCTAAGAATCAAGAATGTTATTTGGAGTAGTTGATGAAAGGAGTTTGAAAAGTTTATACAAATTTAAACAGTTGCTCTTTTTTTCCCCAAAAACATTTGTCACTACCATAACATGTTTCAGCTACACCTGTAGCAAGCACTCTGCAGAAGGGTCATGTGATGTTGTTACATGTCATGACAGCTGTTTTTTATTTACAATAATCTTAATTGAAAAGTTAAGTATGTTAAATCAAATGATATATTTAAATCAATATGAGATTAGCTTGTGAATTTCAAAGGTGTTCTAATATGTTAAATAACAGCACATACAAATGTCATATGTCACAAATGTTGCAAAATGAGTCTACTTCAGAAAAATGTTTTTATTTCAATAGCAAAACTCATGTCATTTTAACTGACCAATATTCACAAAGATTGGTTATGGAGTTCATTGAATAAATTAAAAATATTCAACCTTATTGGGTAAATTTTTTTTTTGTCTTCATGAACAATTAACATGTACAAATATGGTCTGTAACAGTATTAGTGATTTAATTTACTTTTGATTTACTTTAAATGATAAATACATGTATAATCATTTAAACTTAAAATATTTATATAAATATAGTTGATTGAATTACTTGTCGCTCAGGCCACTCTATTAAGAATTGTAATCTTTCATGGAGAACATGAATCGTTCTAAAACAAATTCGAGACACAGTGGCTTTTGACACATTAAATCTATAGGCAAGGTCTTGAAGCTGCAGATTTAATCTGAGATGCATAAGTATCATAATAAATTGCTCAAATTTGGAGAGTGCTGACAGTGATGACATGCTGATGTATAAGGTTCACAGAGCTGAAAAATTTGCATCAAAACTAAAAAGTTGGGCAGTCCCGTATAAAACTTTGTTTTATCGTTGTTCTGGAAGGTTTCAGGAGTAAATTTAGTCACTGAGACTTTTTCCTTAAGGTCGCAGATCTCAGTTGTGTAGCCTTTCACTGCATCCTCCAGCTTTGTGAGGTCAACCATGCTTAGATCCGTCTGGCATTCTGCATCTGCAAATATTTAATTATTAAAAATTACGTTCAGAAATTCTATAAATAAATAAATAGTATTTTTATTTATTATTATTTTACCTTTGAATCGTTCATTTTCAGGGGCTGGTAAGCTTTCTTCACAGAGCTCCTCTTCCAGACTGTTGGCCTCCTCAGTGCAGAGAAGCTTCCAGGCCTTAGCTCTTTCCCTGCGCCGGAGGGATGCTTCTGTTTGTGGCCACTCGTTACTTCTTTGGTACCCCAGGTTAACAGTGGGGGCCCAGTCTTGGGAATGTACATCACCTGCTGCACTCGGACAACCTAAATATAAGACACCACTTTAAAGTAAAACACGTAAATGCCTTTCCTAGCACTAAGCTAACCGCTAACAACATTAGCATTCTAATCGGATTTTTTCTGGGAACAACCAAGTGTTGAACCACTACACAAGCTAGGGCATAACATATCTTATCTGTCTTTCTAGTTACTGTCCAATAAAATATCTGAAAATATGATTTAAACGATACGACCCTTACCTGTTACAAAGTGGTCGCTGCAGACTCTCGTCAGTTTCTGCACCTCCTGTTTTTAACTGCAGTAACGCCAGCACCCTCTTCGGAAATGGTAGTAATGCTAGCACTCCCCCGATTTTGTTGTGCGCATCTGCGTCAGGCATTACGGTGCGCAACTTTCCAAGTGGCTTTCAAAATAAAAGCCAGGTACCCAGACATAAGTAAATAATTAAATAAATAAAGAAGGACTTTTTAAGTTTGACAGCATTTTATTCATTTTAAAATGTATTTTATATCTGTTCGTAGTAAGTAAATAATTAAATAAATAAATAAATCCCCATCCACCCATCCAGCCCACCCCAGGCACAGTGAGTAAAAGGTCTACAATTATTATTATTTTTGTTCAGCCCACCCCAGGCACAGTGAGTAAAAGGTCTACAATTTTTTTTTGTTGTTGTTTATTTTATCAAACATCATAGATTTGTTTATGGATCAGCAATCTGAAGGACTTTTTAAGTTTGACAGCGTTTTTGGCATGGTAAAATAAGACCGATTGCTCTGTTTTACCCAAGTTGACTTGCTTATTGCTAAGAAACCCTTTGTTATTACTGACTGCTTTCACTTCAGGCTGACACAGGGACTCCTCCAAAAGACTCACAGCAAGTGTCATCCAGATCTGATGTGGAATTTCAAAATAATGTTAAGGTAAAATAAGACCGATTGCTCTGTTTTACCCAAGTTGACACGCTTATTGCTGGGAAACCCTTTGTTATTACTGACTGCTTTCACTTCAGGCTGACACAGGGACTCCTCCAAAAGACTCACAGCAAGTGTCATCCAGATCTGATGTGGAATTTCAAAATAATGGCATGGTAAAATAAGACCGATTGCTCTGTTTTACCCAAGTTGACTTGCTTATTGCTAAGAAACCCTTTGTTATTACTGACTGCTTTCACTTCAGGCTGACACAGGGACTCCTCCAAAAGACTCACAGCAAGTGTCATCCAGATCTGATGTGGAATTTCAAAATAATGGCATGGTAAAATAAGACCGATTGCTCTGTTTTACCCAAGTTGACTTGCTTATTGCTGGGAAACCCTTTGTTATTACTGACTGCTTTCACTTCAGGCTGACACAGGGACTCCTCCAAAAGACTCACAGCAAGTGTCATCCAGATCTGATGTGGAATTTCAAAATAATGTTAAGGTAAAATAAGACCGATTGCTCTGTTTTACCCAAGTTGACACGCTTATTGCTGGGAAACCCTTTGTTATTACTGACTGCTTTCACTTCAGGCTGACACAGGGACTCCCCCAGAAGACTCACAGCAAGTGTCATCCAGATCTGATGTGGAATTTCAAAATAATGGCATGGTAAAATAAGACCGATTGCTCTGTTTTACCCAAGTTGACTTGCTTATTGCTGGGAAACCCTTTGTTATTACTGACTGCTTTCACTTCAGGCTGACACAGGGACTCCTCCAAAAGACTCACAGCAAGTGTCATCCAGATCTGATGTGGAATTTCAAAATAATGGCATGGTAAAATAAGACCGATTGCTCTGTTTTACCCAAGTTGACTTGCTTATTGCTGAGAAACCCTTTGTTATTACTGACTGCTTTCACTTCAGGCTGACACAGGGACTCCTCCAAAAGACTCACAGCAAGTGTCATCCAGATCTGATGTGGAATTTCAAAATACCAAGTTGACACGCTTATTGCTGGGAAACCCTTTGTTATTACTGACTGCTTTCACTTCAGGCTGACACAGGGACTCCCCCAGAAGACTCACAGCAAGTGTCATCCAGATCTGATGTGGAATTTCAAAATAATGGCATGGTAAAATAAGACCGATTGCTCTGTTTTACCCAAGTTGACTTGCTTATTGCTGGGAAACCCTTTGTTATTACTGACTGCTTTCACTTCAGGCTGACACAGGGACTCCTCCAAAAGACTCACAGCAAGTGTCATCCAGATCTGATGTGGAATTTCAAAATAATGGCATGGTAAAATAAGACCGATTGCTCTGTTTTACCCAAGTTGACTTGCTTATTGCTGAGAAACCCTTTGTTATTACTGACTGCTTTCACTTCAGGCTGACACAGGGACTCCTCCAAAAGACTCACAGCAAGTGTCATCCAGATCTGATGTGGAATTTCAAAATAACGGCATGGTAAAATAAGACAGATTGCTCTGTTTTACCCAAGTTGACACGCTTATTGCTGAGAAACCCTTTGTTATTACTGACTGCTTTCACTTCAGGCTGACACAGGGACTCCTCCAAAAGACTCACAGCAAGTGTCATCCAGATCTGATGTGGAATTTCAAAATAATGGCATGGTAAAATAAGACCAATTGCTCTGTTTTACCCAAGTTGACACGCTTATTTTAAAAAAAATGAGCTAATTTGAGGCGTCTGTGGTACCTTTGTACTTCATAACGTGCCCCGAGATAGTTGTCCTGTGAAACATTGTTTGGATCTGAAAGTGTAAATGTTAGGCCCCTATTCAAAACTTTAAACTGGTCATTTGAAAGAGAAAAAGATGTTGAAAGGTTAATCACATTGCTGGGCCCCTCCTGTGCACTATGGGTATGAACCAGACGCCTCAAATTAGCTCATTTTTTAAAAAACTCATCCAGAATTAAACCGGTGCCCTTCTTACCACCGTCCACATGGTCCCCTGCAATGTCCAGTATACCACTTAAACTAAGACAACTTATTGCTAAAGACTTGTACCAGTTTGACAATACTTTTAAAATTTCCAGAAATGTACCAAACCTTTCTAAGACTGAATCTCAAGCTCTTTTAGAATTAACCAAAAATAAGGACATAGTCATTAAACCGGCAGATAAAGGCTCAGCAGTTGTTATTATGGACAGGGAACAATACATTTGGGAGGGGTACAGACAACTCAACGATACAAACTACTACATAAAACTAAATGAACCTATTTATCCCGACACCGTTCCGCAAGTAAAACACATAATTGAGTGCCTTTATGACAAAGGGGACATCACGTACAAACAACAACAACACCTTTTGGGCTCGGATGTGCCCAGAGCCAGAAAATTCTATCTGCTCCCAAAAATCCACAAAGAAAAAGAAAAATGGTTTCAAACAGGCACGATACCCCCCGGTCGTCCCATCGTCTCGGACTGCGGTAGTGAAATGTACCAAACGGCCGAATATTTAGAATATTTCCTCCACCCACTATCCACTGGCCATCCGAGTTATATCAAAGACACCTATGACTTTTGCCACAAAATCACTTCCATCACCATTCCACCCGACTCCACAATTTTTACTATGGACGTCGAAAGTCTGTATACTAACATTAATATTCCGGAAGGTATTTCATCCATAAAAAGAGCATTCTTAAACAACCCGGACATCAATAGACCCGATAGGGAACTTCTACAACTTCTAGATTTAAATCTAAACCGGAATGACTTTGAATTCAACAATGATTTCTTTCTCCAGGTGAAAGGTACAGCCATGGGGAAGAAGTTTGCACCGTCATATGCAAATATTTTTATGGCAGAGTGGGAGGCAGGCGCACTCGCTTCTTGTACAAAAAAGCCCCTTCACTACTTCCGCTACTTGGATGATGTGTGGGGAGTTTGGCCTTTTGGGTTAAACGACTTTGAAATCTTCGTGAACACACTGAATAATTTTAACAAGTCTATAAAACTTAAAGCCACCAAAAGTGTCTCCTCAGTAGACTTCTTAGACACCACCACCTATAAAGGTGACAACTTCAATACGTCCCACAAACTAGATATTAAAGTATTTTTTAAAACAACGGACACCCACTCACTTCTACATAAAACTAGCCACCACCCAAATCACACCTTTTCTGGCTTAGTTAAATCTCAGCTACTACGGTTTCATAGGATCTGTACACAGTCCTCTGATTTTGTACAGGCAAAAAAAATTGTTATTTGCAGCACTACATAACAGGGGGTATTCATGGACACTCCTCCGGAGATGTGCCAAATCTTTCCTAGAACCTAAACAAAGGACCACCGATCCCCTAATACCAGTAGTGACTAACTACACGGCCCCGGCCCGTACCCTCGTACAGAACATTAAACACAATTTTAATACATTTGCAGAGACCAATCCCCACTTCGGTAACTACAAGATCATTACCGCTTACAAACGACAACAAAACCTCAAGGACCTCCTAGTGCACGCCAAACTCCCAAGAATTTCAACTAACCCCAAACCACCAATCCGTCGGAACTTCAAACAGCGGAGATTTGTTCAAAACTGTAAAACCAAACAAGTCTTTACCACCGACCCATCCGGAAACATTAGATCGAAGAACTGCATCTTTCTAATTACCTGCAGACGATGTAAAGCCCAATTCCTAGGCGCATCCGAGACCCCCCTAATCTCTAGGTTATGCAAACTTAAATTCACCTCAAAAACACCAGGGAAATGCACTGATGCATTATGTTTACATTTTTCCTCCCATGGGCCAGAGTCCATTATTGCCACGGTTCTAGAACATAATTCCTACTGGACCCAAAAACAAAGACTGATGGCGGGTGCGGTATGGCTCTGTAACTTGTCTCTACCATATCTCTTCTCATAACTCCAACTAGACCTACTCTAAACCTAACCCTAGGAGCACCTAAAACAACCAAACGACACCTAACCTTACCGCAACCCTAACCTTAACCATCCCCACCTTGCCTAAACCTAACCCTAGGGGAGAAGTCCAAAACAAAACTTAACTCCTAAACCTAACTTAACTCCTAAACCTAATCCTAGGGTACCTCCTTTCAACTCTGTTTTACACAGTTCCTGGTGGCAGGTGGGACGGAGTGTGCCTCTCCTCTGTTCTTTCGAATGGGGAATATGCATAACTTAACCGTATCCCGCCAGTTCCTCCACTTGCCCCCCGGGCTCTGTGTTTTATTTTATTTATTTTATTTTATCTTGTTTACCTTATGTGGTTCCGGGCCCCCAGACAGGACGGAGTGTGCCTGGGTTCTATTCCTTCTGGGAATATTACCTCCTACTTACCTGTTCTAATCCCGCCAGTTCCTCTGCCTGGACCGACCTAGTTCCACCGCTAGGTTTTACTTACTTTCCTGTACAAGAACTTAGAAAACTTCCTTTTCCACATGAATATAACTTACATGGTTTGAATTCTGACCAAAATCAAGTTACCTCCTCAATTTGCCTCCAAAAAAGAACAAAGGTTGATACAAAACACTGTACCTTGGTTTTATACATTATTTTTTCCTTTTGTCCTTTACAATTCTACTAAAGACTGTTTAATAAAAATAACTATTATCAGTACTCCCCAAGATTGGTATACTAGAAACGTATTCCTCTGTTTTGGTTCTGAATTTTATTAAATTTCATTATCTTTTATCTTTTTTACATTATTTTATGGACTAGTTTTACTGCATTAAAGACTAATTTTCATTAAAGATTAATTTTTACTATATTCCTCCAGAAGGATTATACAAAAAAACGTTTTCCTTGTTCTAGTTTTCAATGTTTTTACTTTTACACCTTTGTAATAATATTATTCTAACGTTACTTTGTTTTTTGACAAAAGAAGGAACACTTCCTGGGTTTTGACAAAAGCAAAAACACTTCCTGTAGTCTGTATTACATATGTTTGGACTCATTTCCCAGAAGCCATTGGGACTTCTGACCACCATTTTACTTGTCTTCCTATGTACACACAAGAAAAGCCACTTCCTGTAGTTTGTTTACATGTATTTGGACTCACTACCCAGAAGGCATTGGGGCTTCTGACCACCATTTTGTTCTCTGTACAAAACCTGTTTGCTAGCTCTGAGGGGGAAGGCCCTTCACATCCAATCAACAGGGGCCACTGGGGGCCCCTGCTCCCCTCCCAGAATGCATAGCGTTCACACCTCCATTTTGAATGCTTCAGTTTACACAGGACTCCATACAGACAACATGGTGTTCTATTTCCTGTGGGCGTAGCCCTTTAAGCCACGCCTTTTGGGTTTACCCTGTGCTTTGCACCAACATTGAAAACTTCTAGTCCACGCCCATCTGCTGTGGGCCCACGCCCTCGGTCCATAAGAACCCCTGTCGACCGAGGAACTGCTCCCAACATTTTTTCACCAACTGAAGACTCTACAAAAGAAGTTAAGAAGATCACGATGGATCCCCCTCAACCCTTCAAGTGTTGCACGGGATGTATTGGCGGGTACATCCAGAAGGGAGACAAACACCCGTTCTGCGAGTCCTACCTCGGACCCAACCACGCTCGACAGGCCATGGTCCAGAACCTCACCTGTCGAGCCTGCATGTTTCTGCCAATGGAGGAAAGGCAGCGTCGGTTCAGCCTCTTCCCTCCGACGGAAGTAGGTTTGCAACCGATGGAGGACGCCCCACTCGGCCTCTGCTTCGAGCAGCTGGCTGACTACGGGTCCTCGGGGGTAGCTAGCGCGCCCGGCCTGTACTCTTCCGAAGAGTCCACCTCCATGGGCCGGCCAGCACCAGAGCGGAAAGAAAGACCAGTGGAAGAAGTGACGGTGTGCGGGAGATGTGTTCCACAGTGTGTTGTTTCAAACAAATAAAGTTTCTGTTTCTGAAAACGGTGTTCTTTGTTCAAACACGCTGGTTGCCTCTTCTCCGAGGCTCGTGAACGCATCTCCGAACTCGGGTGACACAAATCAATCGATTGTTTTCTCACAAGATGAAACACAGAGCCGGTCTGTACGTGCACTACGTGACCTGCCTGTGAGCCCTCCACCGCCTCCCCACACAACGGGGAGTGGGGGGGGGGAGCGCCCACGTGACTGCTTCCAGGCTCAGAGCACTGAACAGCACGAACGAGTCGGGTACACTTCTGCTTTCTCTAGAAAGGCTAAATTTGATGAGCCTGGCCTGGACACTTGTGTTCCAGCCAGGACTTTGTCGTCTTTCTCGTCATCTGAGCATGCTTCAGGTACAGTTACTGATTCATTCAGCAAACGTCCCTTTCCAGCCGGGTCTCCCTTGGGCCAATGCGGACTCTGTCCGCATGGCGGCGGTAGAGACCAGTCTATCTCGTCTCAGGCAAAGGAACGTTATGGCTGCTCCGCTGTCGAGCCACAGTGCAGCTTGGCTCCAGACCTGCTCGCTAAACAGCTGGTTACGAGGTCTGATTCTGAACGGCTACACTCTGCAGTTTGCAGGGATACCGCCCAGTTTCAATGGGGTCGTGGAGACAAAACTCACGTCCCCGGCTCAGGGCGTGTCGCTGCAGTTGGAACTACAGGAACTACTGACCAAGAACGTCATTTCCGGGGTCCCCTTGGGCGAGGAGCGCACCGGGTTTTATTCAAAATATTTCCTGGTCCCCAAGAAGTCGGGGGGTCTCAGACCGATTCTGGATTTGTCGGCGTTCAACAAATACGTTGTGAAACGTCCATTTCATATGTTGACGATAAAACGTGTGCTCGAGTGTGTGACGTCAGGGGACTGGTTCGTAACAATCGATCTCCGAGACGCTTACTTCCATGTACCGATCGTGAAGAAACACCGGAAATTCCTCAGGTTCGCCTTTCAGGGAACCTGTTACGAGTTCAAGCGCCTCCCCTTCGGGTACGCGCTCGCCCCGAGAACTTTCACGAAGGTAATCGAGGCAGCTCTAAACCCGCTGCGGTCGCAGGGGCTGAGGGTAATCTATTATATCGACGATCTATTGCTTCTGTCTCGGTCGAAGACAGAAGCAGCAGAACAGACGCTGATTTTAGTGAATCATTTGACCCAATTGGGCTTTGCCATAAATTGGGAAAAGAGCTCCACTTCACCAGCACAACAAACAGTTTATTTAGGCGTGAGTCTCTGCTCGATCAGCATGAAAGCTCGCCTGTCAGATCAGAGGAAGGAGTCGCTGACGTCACTCCTTCAGCGTGTCCAGCCCTACAGAACTGTGTCG
Source organism: Garcialebias charrua (assembly GCA_038048925.1). Lineage (NCBI taxonomy): Eukaryota > Metazoa > Chordata > Actinopteri > Cyprinodontiformes > Rivulidae > Garcialebias > Garcialebias charrua. The sequence goes on from JBBPBX010008663.1 coordinate 11,135, forward strand.
GCGATCACAATTATGCGGCTGTTAGCAGTGTTGTTTTCGTTGACGTAACGCTGACGTAAATTTTTCGTTAACGCCCCCTTTTTTCATGACAATAACGAAACGGTAACTAAATAATCATTGCTCTTTAATGATTAAAACGTGACGAAATGTGTGTGAGTTTTCGTTAGACGAGACGAGACTGAACGAAAATGTTTCGTTCAATCAATAATTTATATTTCTGTGGAAAGTCAGCTGTTTGGTCACGCCCACCACCGCGGTGTTTATTCAGCATGGCCACGCGCTGCGCGCTCACCTGTGACTTCCTTTTCAAACTGGACCATGGAAGATCCTGCAGCAGCATGTTGCACAAAGGAGCTCGGTCGGTGGCCGCCAGCCCAGAAAAGATTTATGGACTTATTTTGTATTTAACCCAACTGTGAGTCTGAGAGAAGAGAAGAACCGAATGTATGTATTTTTTAAAATAAATTCTGTCCTTGTTTGAAGCTGTTTGGTTATAGAATTGTCGCTGCTGTGTGTGTGGGTCAGGTTCTGGTTCTGTTTGTTTGGACTCACTGCTGCTGTGCTGACTTGTCACAGAATAGCGCATTCACGTTTGACCTCCGCGTCAACTTTTTGCCTAATAAGCTCATTTATAACAACTGCGAGGAAGTGCTATTGTGTAGTTATTGCATTTGAAGCGGGTAAACAAGCATATGCTGTCAGAAACTTTTTCTGCTCAGTGGTTTGGTGTGTCCAGGATCTGCTGTGGACCGAACGGTTCCAGACGGTTCCGAGAGAGTCCGTCGTTGTTTTCGACAGTTGAATCGCTGTGTTGCTGAGCGTTGATCTTAGTGTAACTGTAGAATGTGAATTGCTATATTTCAGAATTTTACTGCTCTGTTTATAAGCGTTTTTATGTGTTGAAAAGTCCGGAAACTTTTGCTAACTGATAGCTACTTTCTGTTCAAAATGGCCGTGGCGTTTGTTTATGTATTGTGATTGGTTGTCGGGGCTGTGTAGAGACACTGTGATAGGTCAGAGGGAAAGAACTACAACTCCCATGACGACTACAAGTTCTGTGATTGGTTGTCGGGGCTGTGTAGACACACTGTGATAGGTCAGAGGGAAAGAACTACAACTCCCATTACTACTTGAGTTAAGAACTCAGCCGTGACTCACAAGCACACTAACCGGAGAAAAAGCCGTTCTTTTTCTTCAGAGAGTAAATAAATGAAGTTATTTCAGCGTTTGTCACATCCAGGTACAAAACTCATCCAAAAAGGGGATTTTTATCGTGTTGTTCAGTAACCATCGTGATTAAAATAAAAAAACTATCTCTCCCTTCGAGATGATGACTGGTCGACAAAACAGCTGACTTGATTTATAATAACTGCATAAAGTATTGTCAGATAAATTCTATAATCTTCAGTGACAAACTCAGTGCTCCATTTATTATTATTTTGATTTGGATTATGAATTGTGCAATAGAATAACGAGCAAAAAAATAAAAAAATAGACTTTCTGAACTATAATACAGATACAATTACAGTACCTTCTTTTTCATTTATTCATTATTATTTTTTTAACACTTAACAATTTCAGACCTAACGTTTTGCACAGAAATTAGATGGAAGTCAAATTTCCTCTAATCTTTGAACAATGTATGTATAGAAAGATGGTTCAAACAGCCATTTACCAACACAGGTTGGTCGTTATATTTATTATCTGCGACGTTTTTATGTCTATATTCTGTTTTTTACCTTCATTTTGTATGTTGCCTATGTGTTGCCTGTTTGTTCAACATACTTTAAAGAGGAACTAAACCCAAAATTAACTTTTTTTTAGCTGACTAATATGTTTTCTTTTTTTTTTTTAAAGACTAAAACTAGACTAAAATTTTTTACGTTTTTGTCGATTTAAACTGAACTAAAACCATTAAATATAGAAATGACTAAAACAGACTAAAACTAAGAAGTATTTTAGTCTAAAAGACTATGACTAAAACTGATATCAAAATGGCTGTCAAAAACAACACTGGCTGTTAGGAATTATGGCCGCGGCTCACGCTGTTCTAAAACTCGGGTTATTGAACATGCGGAAGTTACAGAGATGGTTTATTCGCCAGAGAATAGACCCTGTACGCCACAAAAGATGCCGAGTCATGATCCCTCCCTCAATGAGGACGGACCTTGTGTTCTGGGGGAATCCCAGAACTCTGTCAGAAGGGGTTCCCCTGGGCAAAGTGACGTCACAAGGGCGGTCTTTACCGATGCGTCTCTTTCCGGTTGGGAGGGCACATGTCAATCTCAGACGGTGGGCGGGACATGGCCACCCGGCACGTCTCTTCACATCAACGTTTTGGAGTTATTAACAGTGCACAAAGTTCTGAAGCACTTTGTTCACATGCTTCGTCAGCAGGATGTCCTCGTGCACACAGACAACAGAGCTGCTGCAGCTTATATAAACCGCGAGGGCGGAGTCCGCTCAGCGCAGCTCCTGAACACAGCCAGAGAGCTGCTCTGCTGGGCTCACGTTCACCTCAGATCACTGAGGGCTGTTTACATCCCAGGTGTTCTAAACAGGGGGGCGGACATCATGTCAAGAGGGGGACCTCTGGACAGAGACTGGATGCTACACCCGGACCTGGTGTCTCAAATCTGGACCAGGTTCTGGAGGGCGGAAGTAGACTTGTTGGCGACGCGAGAAAATTCTCAGTGTCCCCTGTTTTTTTCCCTGAGTCCCCTCGACACCCCCCGCTGGGGGTGGATGCCTTTGCCCACAAACCATGGCCCAAAACATTAATTTATGCTTTTCCCCCAGTTCCTCTGCTATCAGCACTGCTGGAGAGAGTGAGGGAAGAGGGAGTATCAGTGATTCTGATCGCTCCAGAGCGCGTGAACGCACCATGGTTCCCAGTTCTGCAGCAGCTGACAGGCCGCTCCTGGAAGCTCACCTGGAGAGATGATGCTCTTCTGCAAGCAGGGGGCGCAATAAGGAGTCATCCGGTAATAGGTCAGCATCTGTGGGCTTGGATGCTGAACGACAACGCTTAGAAAACCTTGGTTTTTCTAAAGAGGTCATTGGAACCATTCAGGGTTCACGCGCGCAGTCTACAATAGCTGTTTATGCCTCAAAATGGGCAGCTTTTCAGCGCTGGTGCTTAGAAAAACAGCTGGACCCATGTTCATGTCATCTGGGCCACATTTTGTCATATTTACAACTGCTATTGGACAGAAATCTGGCCTTCAGCACCGTTAAAACGTATGCTGCTGCAATTTCATCATGTCATGAGGGGTTTAATGACAGAACTGTGTTCAATCATCCCCTGATGAAACGTTTTTTAAAGGGTGCTCGCCGTCTCAGGCCGGTCTCTCGTTCCCTGGCCCCTAAATGGGATCTAGTTATTGTGTTAAATGCTTTAACGAAGGATCCTTTTGAGCCTCTGAATGAGGTTTCATTAAAACTCTTATCACTCAAAACAGCTCTACTGTTAGCGTTGACATCAGCTAAAAGGGTGAGCGACCTCTCTGGCCTGTCTGTTTCTCCTTCCTTCCTGAAGATTCAAGGAGATGGGAGTTCTGCTGAACTTAGGCCAAATCCTGCGTTTGTACCTAAGGTTATCACAGGTGCATTCAGGTCCAGGATCATCACGTTGGACGGTTTTTGCCTTCCTCCTCACGCTAACTTTGAGGAAGAGCAGTTGCATTTACTTTGCCCAGTGCGAGCCCTCAGGTGTTATGTGAATCGCACAGCTGCGTCACGTAAATCTGACAGGCTCTTTATGCATTTCAGAGAGTGTTCTCAAGGTCAACCCTTGACCTCTCAGCGGTTGTCACACTGGCTGTGTGAGGCTATTTCCCAGGCCTACATTTCTTCTGGTCTACAGCCTCCTGACGGTATTAGAGCTCATTCTACTCGAGGGATGGCGACTTCCACAGCTTTGCTCAGTGGCGTCTCTGTACAGGATATCTTTTCTGCGGCCTCCTGGTCGTCTGCCACTCCTTTCACCCGTTTCTATTTGCAGGACGTTTCCAGCTCCTCCTTGACACATTCGGTTCTCAGGGCTGCTGCGAAATGAAACCTTTATTTTCGTTATCAATAAAATTATTGATAAACTGACACAGTTGTCTCTGTCTTATTGAGGGGTGCTATTTTGAATAGCTTCTTCTCATCATCAGATGATTGTTCACCTGCTTACCTCTTTTGCGGTGTGGCGGTTGCCAAGACTTGTTATGGTTTCAGTCAGACCCAATGGGGCATGGACCATATCATGCTCCGCCCTTTAACCCAAAAGGCGTGGCTTAAAGGGCTACGCCCACAGGAAATATAACGTCGGTTACGTATTGTAACCCTAGATTCTATGAGTGTGGGCGTAGCCCTTTAAGCCTTTGAGGCCCCATTGGCTCTTTTTGGCTGAAATTTTTTTTATTTTTGCCATTGGGAGCAGTTCCTCGGTCGACAGGGGTTCTTATGGACCGAGGGCGTGGGCCCACAGCAGGTGGGCGTGGACTAGAAGTTTTCAATGTTGGTGCAAAGCACAGGGTAAACCCAAAAGGCGTGGCTTAAAGGGCTACGCCCACACTCATAGAATCTAGGGTTACAATACGTAACCGACGTTACCTGTGCTGTAGGATACAAACTTTGTTTTCTCCTGATGAAGGACAATCTGTCCGAAACGTCGACGATCAGTTTGTATCTTTGTATATATTTGTAAATATATTTTTTGTAAAATAAATTCTTTTTCTGGAATTTAAAAACTTTCCTGCCAATTTTTGTGAAGCCACATTCCAGCCAGCCTCACAGGTAACACTTCCTCTCGACTCTTCCACCATGCCTTGGCACCCCCACGACGATGACCAGGACTGGACTGTTGTTGGTCCCAGGAAAAGAAACAACAGAGAAGGTCGAACACGAGACCGTTACCACAGAAGAGGTGAGGACTGGCATGGCAGGCCACAACAACAGGAACAAGGGGTGAGGCCAGGCCCTAACACACACAGAGCCTTCCCTCCAAGATCATATGCCTCAGCTACCAGAAGGGGCCTGGTTCCTGACCGGGAACCCTCACCACAAGGTCCTCCACGTCAATGGGACCCACGCCACCGGGACCAGCACAGACCCCCTCTCCACCGCTCTCCAGAACATTGGGAGCCCAGAGAGACCCACCATCAGCCTGACGACAGGCGTTGGCAGCACAACTATGAACGTGAGTACCCTCCTGTGCACCATGGGTATGAACCAGACCGTGAAGACCACTGGGCCCCTCGTGCCCGCACTCCACCACGCCGGGGGCACACATCACCTCAACGATACTCCCCTACACGCCGCTCCCCCCTCCGCGGGGACTACCGACACTCCCCTTCACGCCGCCCCCCCCCTCCGCGGGGACTACGGGCCACCACGCCAACCTCGCAACAACTGGCCACAACACACACGCCAGGAACCTCAACACCAACCTAACCGGGTGAGAACACAACATTGGGAAGCCAGACCCCCCTACCCCCACCACAACGCAAGGGACTCAAGACGCCACGACATTCCACCCAACAAACCACAACAGACGGACACGGACTTCGTCAGACGGGTCAGAATTCTTAGCCGTCTGATCAAAGCACGTCACCATCTCTCCAAACTCCATTCAGGTGAGCCTCCTGCAATCAGAAAACTTAGAGACCACCTCACAGAGATCATAAAACCAGCAGCTGCGGGTGACATAACACTGACTTTGATCAAGAGCAATGCAGACAACTGGGCGCAAACTACAATGCAGATTCTGACGGACCATTATGAGACACTCCTTATCCAGGTGAGGGCCGACCTAGCCAGCGAGACCATCTCAGACATGGATGGTCCTTTCGACATAGCGGTCAAATGGTGCCGGAGGAGCCTTGGACGACGCCTACATCCATCCACCATCGACCACGCCCATCGGATCCTAAGAGATGCACAACAGGACGCATCCTTACTGCTCTGGGAACCCCCCCCCCCAACGCCTCCCCGACCGCTGCAGACGTCCAAAGACTTCTGGAGAATGAGCAGGTACCAACTACCTCCAACACGCGTGAAACCCGGCCCACGAACCGACTTCCTCCACGCCCTCCACGACAACAACGCACTCAAAAACAACTACAAAACAACGCAGAACATCAGGTCCCTACAACAATAGTGACCACCGCAGATGTCCACCATCCACCCACCACCACACCACCACTAGAAACCAACGGCGTCGACCTAGGGACCCAGACCCACATCCAGACCAACTCATCGCCCACCCCGTTCTCACAGGAAGACGAGGACGACATGATTCCGGACACTCAACTAGACCCCCTCTCTGGTCACCTGCAAAACAGGGTCCCTCAGCTGATCTTCCAACCACTGCCTCAGAACGAAGCCAACGTCGTGAGTATGAATCTGACTTTTACCCCTGTAGACAACACGGTAGTTACAGGTGACGCCCTCATTGACACTACCACCGAGGTCCCGTCGGGTCCTAAACATCAAAAGGACACACTTCCTCACATTACACCGCTGAACGCCCCACTAGTTGACCAGACTGGACCATCCCTTCGGGCAAGACGAAACCCATCGCCGCCTCAACCACAACCTACCGACCTTGGTTCTGACCAGAACAGGGTGGTCAGACGTAAACACACGAATGTAAAATAGAGGTCCCCTTAAGTGGTGTTATTTCCGAGGGGCCCAGCAATGTGATTAACCTTTCAACATCTTTTTCTCTTTCAAATGACCAGTTTAAAGTTTTGAATAGGGGCCTAACATTTACACTTTCAGATCCAAACAATGTTTCACAGGACAACTATCTCGGGGCACGTTATGAAGTACAAAGGTACCACAGACGCCTCAAATTAGCTCATTTTTTTAAAATAAGCGTGTCAACTTGGGTAAAACAGAGCAATTGGTCTTAATTTACCATGCCATTATTTTGAAATTCCACATCAGATCTGGATGACACTTGCTGTGAGTCTTTTGGAGGAGTCCCTGTGTCAGCCTGAAGTGAAAGCAGTCAGTAATAACAAAGGGTCTTATTTTACCATGCCATTATTTTGAAATTCCACATCAGATCTGGATGACACTTGCTGTGAGTCTTTTGGAGGAGTCCCTGTGTCAGCCTGAAGTGAAAGCAGTCAGTAATAACAAAGGGTTTCTCAGCAATAAGCAAGTCAACTTGGGTAAAACAGAGCAATCGGTCTTATTTTACCATGCCATTATTTTGAAATTCCACATCAGATCTGGATGACACTTGCTGTGAGTCTTTTGGAGGAGTCCCTGTGTCAGCCTGAAGTGAAAGCAGTCAGTAATAACAAAGGGTTTCCCAGCAATAAGCAAGTCAACTTGGGTAAAACAGAGCAATCGGTCTTATTTTACCATGCCATTATTTTGAAATTCCACATCAGATCTGGATGACACTTGCTGTGAGTCTTTTGGAGGAGTCCCTGTGTCAGCCTGAAGTGAAAGCAGTCAGTAATAACAAAGGGTTTCCCAGCAATAAGCAAGTCAACTTGGGTAAAACAGAGCAATCGGTCTTATTTTACCATGCCATTATTTTGAAATTCCACATCAGATCTGGATGACACTTGCTGTGAGTCTTTTGGAGGAGTCCCTGTGTCAGCCTGAAGTGAAAGCAGTCAGTAATAACAAAGGGTTTCCCAGCAATAAGCGTGTCAACTTGGGTAAAACAGAGCAATCGGTCTTATTTTACCATGCCATTATTTTGAAATTCCACATCAGATCTGGATGACACTTGCTGTGAGTCTTCTGGGGGAGTCCCTGTGTCAGCCTGAAGTGAAAGCAGTCAGTAATAACAAAGGGTTTCCCAGCAATAAGCGTGTCAACTTGGGTAAAACAGAGCAATCGGTCTTATTTTACCTTAACATTATTTTGAAATTCCACATCAGATCTGGATGACACTTGCTGTGAGTCTTTTGGAGGAGTCCCTGTGTCAGCCTGAAGTGAAAGCAGTCAGTAATAACAAAGGGTTTCCCAGCAATAAGCAAGTCAACTTGGGTAAAACAGAGCAATCGGTCTTATTTTACCATGCCATTATTTTGAAATTCCACATCAGATCTGGATGACACTTGCTGTGAGTCTTTTGGAGGAGTCCCTGTGTCAGCCTGAAGTGAAAGCAGTCAGTAATAACAAAGGGTTTCCCAGCAATAAGCGTGTCAACTTGGGTAAAACAGAGCAATCGGTCTTATTTTACCTTAACATTATTTTGAAATTCCACATCAGATCTGGATGACACTTGCTGTGAGTCTTTTGGAGGAGTCCCTGTGTCAGCCTGAAGTGAAAGCAGTCAGTAATAACAAAGGGTTTCTCAGCAATAAGCAAGTCAACTTGGGTAAAACAGAGCAATCGGTCTTATTTTACCATGCCATTATTTTGAAATTCCACATCAGATCTGGATGACACTTGCTGTGAGTCTTTTGGAGGAGTCCCTGTGTCAGCCTGAAGTGAAAGCAGTCAGTAATAACAAAGGGTTTCTTAGCAATAAGCAAGTCAACTTGGGTAAAACAGAGCAATCGGTCTTATTTTACCATGCCATTATTTTGAAATTCCACATCAGATCTGGATGACACTTGCTGTGAGTCTTTTGGAGGAGTCCCTGTGTCAGCCTGAAGTGAAAGCAGTCAGTAATAACAAAGGGTTTCCCAGCAATAAGCAAGTCAACTTGGGTAAAACAGAGCAATCGGTCTTATTTTACCATGCCATTATTTTGAAATTCCACATCAGATCTGGATGACACTTGCTGTGAGTCTTCTGGGGGAGTCCCTGTGTCAGCCTGAAGTGAAAGCAGTCAGTAATAACAAAGGGTTTCCCAGCAATAAGCGTGTCAACTTGGGTAAAACAGAGCAATCGGTCTTATTTTACCTTAACATTATTTTGAAATTCCACATCAGATCTGGATGACACTTGCTGTGAGTCTTTTGGAGGAGTCCCTGTGTCAGCCTGAAGTGAAAGCAGTCAGTAATAACAAAGGGTTTCTCAGCAATAAGCAAGTCAACTTGGGTAAAACAGAGCAATCGGTCTTATTTTACCATGCCATTATTTTGAAATTCCACATCAGATCTGGATGACACTTGCTGTGAGTCTTTTGGAGGAGTCCCTGTGTCAGCCTGAAGTGAAAGCAGTCAGTAATAACAAAGGGTTTCCCAGCAATAAGCAAGTCAACTTGGGTAAAACAGAGCAATCGGTCTTATTTTACCATGCCATTATTTTGAAATTCCACATCAGATCTGGATGACACTTGCTGTGAGTCTTCTGGGGGAGTCCCTGTGTCAGCCTGAAGTGAAAGCAGTCAGTAATAACAAAGGGTTTCCCAGCAATAAGCGTGTCAACTTGGGTAAAACAGAGCAATCGGTCTTATTTTACCTTAACATTATTTTGAAATTCCACATCAGATCTGGATGACACTTGCTGTGAGTCTTTTGGAGGAGTCCCTGTGTCAGCCTGAAGTGAAAGCAGTCAGTAATAACAAAGGGTTTCTTAGCAATAAGCAAGTCAACTTGGGTAAAACAGAGCAATCGGTCTTATTTTACCATGCCAAAAACGCTGTCAAACTTAAAAAGTCCTTCAGATTGCTGATCCATAAACAAATCTATGATGTTTGATAAAATAAACAACAACAAAAAAAAATTGTAGACCTTTTACTCACTGTGCCTGGGGTGGGCTGAACAAAAATAATAATAATTGTAGACCTTTTACTCACTGTGCCTGGGGTGGGCTGGATGGGTGGATGGGGATTTATTTATTTATTTAATTATTTACTTACTACGAACAGATATAAAATACATTTTAAAATGAATAAAATGCTGTCAAACTTAAAAAGTCCTTCTTTATTTATTTAATTATTTACTACCAACAGATATAAAATACATTTTAAAATGAATAAAACGCTGTCAAACTTAAAAAGTCCTCCTTTATTTATTTTAATATTTACTACCAACAGATATAAAATACATTTTAAAATGAATAAAACGCTGTCAAACAAAAGTCCTTCAGATTGTTGCACTGTATGTCTGGGTACCTGGCTTTTATTTTGAAAGCCACTCGGAAAGTTGCGCACCGTAATGCCTGACGCAGATGCGCACAGCAAAATCGGGGGAGTGCTAGCATTACTACCATTTCCGAAGAGGGTGCTGGCGTTACTGCAGTTGTTTTTAGCCGTAGGTTGTAATCCACGTTTGTCGTCTTTTTTCTGTAAGTTTTTTTTAATTAATCCCCTTGTAGCATACTACTTTCGGAACACGAAAATAACTTTTATCTATCTCTCGATTAGAGCGGTTGCAACAACCGTAAACGGCACAGAATTTAGGCATGTAGATGCTGAATCAGCAACAGAAGGAAACGGCTGCGTTTACTTCCAGCCCCGCATCTGCATTCTGTGACGTCACTGCTACGTCATCTGAAACCCAGCAATTCTAACACAGAAACCAATTAGCAGTCAACAATATTTATTTACATTTTTTCATTTAGATTCCAGAGTTTTACTGTACATTAATGCTTCATATACGCTTATTACCAATACAGTGATGACAAAACCTCAAGTGTGTATGGTTTTATTATTACAGCAAGATGACAATTTTTATTAGTTTGAAAAGTGTGGTTGCTCATGTATAACAAAAACAGTTAAAAATGTAGCTTTTTCTACATTTTCCCATTCATTTAATGGTGGCAAGAAAAAAAAAACATTTTAAACTGAGATCCAGTGTATAGAACATGCTACAAAAATTACCACCAATTAATTCTTATCTACACTGGATGGTAAAAGCATAAAAAGACCTGCACAGAATACAAGCTGCTTGACACGTTCTTACAAAATGTTCTGAAACAAAATTCGAAGGACATTAGAATATTTTCTATCAGCAGCAGCCTTTTTGTGTTTAATATGTGTTTTAGGCAGACTGCACGAACATAAAAAGAGACCAAACTATGTTCACTCATCTGAGGAATACCAGTAAAACCTTTACAGCGGGTGCACTTTACAACATTATGGGGGAAAATGAAAAAGGAAAATGTGAACAGCACTGTTGGTTGAAAATAACAAATTATTTTGATCATAAATTCTTCTAAACGTAAATCACACTCATTTAGAGACCTGATGTGGTTGTTTTCTATTTGAGTTGTGCATGCAGTTCAAACTTTAGCCCAGCATTCATAAACTGTAGGCACATGAAATGGCATAAACTCTGGGTCATCTTTCAGAATGACATGCCACAGTCAAAACAATGCAAGAGAAAAATATGTTTGCAACTTCACATTCTTAAACACTTTCAAAATACATGCATGTTAGAAAATCTGACTTTAAAAAAAAGAAAACAGAGCAAATATAAACTTAAAACAACCTGCATTATATTACTCTACCCTTCTTCCCCTCATGCCTCATTAATTAAATTACTTCAGTATATGATTCATAATGATGATGGTTCCATTTAATTTGTATGCTGTCGAAATTTATTTTATGATTTTTTTAAAAATGTAACACCCAAAATAATGGTGTAAATGTAGATGTTTGATGTGCTTTAAAATCTACCCAAGCCAATTATTCATTCCATTTTTTTACTAAAACATTCCATTTAAGCTAAATCCCATAGATTCAAAAATGAGATTAAGTTATTTTTAACAGTTTAACCAGAAAGAGATGTATACTCACAGCTAAAAATGAATGTAAAAAGCTGGGCATGGATCGCCTAATACATCCTCTGAACAAATTCAAAACATGAACTGCATGAGAGGTGCCTGAGACGGACAAGAAAATTATAATAAAAAAGGAAATACTACACAAAGATAGTGGAGTGCTTGAGTGCTTCGAAACTTGAGAATGTAAAAGCCTGAGTGTGAATCTTAAAGAGAAAAAAGTAATTCAGATCATCAGTGTCCTCAGCTGTAGAGCCAAACAGACCGTGTGGGTGTTTATAAATGAATCTACATGAAGGCCAGGGGTATTGATTGTGTTGGAGCAGTCATTTTGTAACACATAAAAACATGCAAGACCCAGCTTTCATCATCCCAAACACAAACTGTGCCACAGGCACAGACACATGTGAATTCAACCTGTTGTGGAGCTGCGCAGTGTGCAAAATGTAACAAAATCAGAGACGAAAATTGGATTGACTGTAGTGTCGACCAACATCAGCATGCGTGTTGTGTAGCAGGCTTTTCATGAAAAGACACATTTTAGAAAGCAGGATTTCGACTCTGAGAATCATTTAAGCTTGGGACAATGGGACAAACAAACACTCCATCCAAAAAGGACAATAATTAAAATATTTGTATGTGAAACTCAGGTCCGCTAGCAGTGAATACACAAAATAAATTGAAATAAAACGTTAAAAATGCCAAACTATCCTGTGGGTAACGTCTCAAAACTCATCAGCATAAAATCACCTGCTTTGATGTTATCAGCCATTGAATGGCCGTTATTAGTTGTTATCATCCCACATAGGTTGCATTCAGACTGTCCCTCCTGAGGCATGTTCTTATCACTGATAATATAGTCAGGGGGTTAAGTTTACGGTCAGTGTTCTGGGTCAGGTGTAAGGTTAGGTTTAGGAAAAGGGTTAAATAAAGCTAACAAAAAAACACAGTTTGACGTGTGCGAAGCTGCATATTATCAGCGATAAATAAATCTAAGTAATGCAGGTGTAAACATTACAGAGGCTGTATATGTTAAATAGTGATGTTTTTACATTCTGTGGTTGAAATAAGTGATCCTGTCTAATAGTGCCTGCAGCCCTTAGAGACTTTGTAAAAGTGCATTGTCATTATAAACTAACTTGATGAGATGTGACCCTTTTATCATGTATTTTTTTTAGAAAACTGCAAAGTTACAAAAGTTAATTAGTTTTTTTATTAAAACTCCTTTTGACAGAACATTGAAGTTCATCAAACACTGACAAAGCTTTGAGTCCATGCGTAGTTGAAAAACGCCAAGGTCGATCTGACATAAAGTACTACGTTGTGTTTGGTATTGAATATTTTCATCTCTAAAGGTCAAGGCCATGCCTTAGTTTCAATTATGACATAATTTACATTCATGTATCTTCTTGCAATCCATGTAACATGAGAATATCTGAACAAAACGGACTAAAAACACATGGAAATGTGACATGAGAGTTGTTTGTCTCTTTTGGATATGGTATGGATCAGAAAATACTGAATATGTCTTCCATTTGCATTGTGATATAAAATATCCACAAGGCTGATACAACAAAGGATACTTTTTTTTCAGATGCTCTGTATTACAACAAACAGCCTCTATAGAAATGGGATGCTGATGGATAAATGTTCAAAGAGTGAGGGAGACGAAGAGACCACAAAATAAAAGAAGCTAAATCAAAGTTTGTGGATCCAGAAGGTGCTGAAGTGTGAGCACAGTGGTCAATCAGCCATGGGTCAGTGGAAGAGCATGCACAAGAGATTAAAGGATATGATGTGGTGACATTTAAAGGACATTTTCACAAATACAAAATGTGATTTCAGTTGTAAAGTTACATACGTGCTTTGAGTCTGATGGGCCTTAAAAGGGACAGAGCACACCTTGGAGAAAGCCCTCACTGTTTTTATGATTGACAGAATATATATGGGTTTTCGATGCCTTTGCTAACTAAAGTACAAACACGAGCTTGCCACAACTTTTGGACTCTCTAGATTTAAACTAAAAGCTCATAATTGCAGAAGGAAAGTGCATCACATTCACAAATTATTTCTCCTCTTCATGTTTATCTCCAACCAACTTCAAATGTTCTTCACCATACTAAAAACAATAAAGTAAGCATTTTCTTTGCTTTGCTGTTAAAGCTAAGCTTTCCACAATTTTTATTTTGTCCTAGCCAGATATTGGAAATTTGCGTTATAGTCCACCAGAGTTCATGCTCAATAATCCAGGTAAAAATCCAACAATGTTCAGTCAGGTCATCTGGACGGTTTCTTTTTTTCTTTTTCTTTTTTTTTTTTGCAGATGTTTTGTCCTTCATCCAAAGGACTTCTTCAGTCTGAGGATCCATGAAACAAAGTGAGTCCCACAAACAGCATACACCAACAGTATTAAAAACAGTTTGCTGGTGCTAAAATGTTCTCTGGGTACCACCCTCTCCCCCATCAACTCCTCTGAGGCAGTCATGCCAAAGTGGTTCAAAACACCAAATTTCATGCTCAATAATCCAGGTATAAAATCCAATAATGTTCAGTCAGGTCATCTGGACAGTTTCTCTTTTTTCTTCTTTTTTTTCCACCACCAGAGGAGTTGACAGTGGAGAGGGCAGGCCCCAGAGGCTGTCTTAGCACCAGCAAACTGTTTTTTTCCAGTATTTGTGTATGCTGTTTGTGAGACTCAGTTTGTTCCCTTTCAGTCTGGTCTCTCGGTGCAACCTACTTGCTATGGGAATTGCACCCCACGCGATTACCTGAAGGAATATACTTTACGGCTAGGGCGTCACCGCCGCGCCAGGGCCCCCGCACCCTGTGTACTTAAAGTCCATGACCTGCCATGTTTTCAAATTGCATCGCCATTAATATTTATTAGTTTATTTAAAAATAATACAGGAGCGTTTATTTATATTGTAGAGAAATAACGCTAAATGTGTTATTTCATGATTTATAGCAGATTTTAGCAGAAGCTCCGGGAAGATCTGCCCCTCTCCAAATATGGGCATTCACATCACTAAAGATTCCGCCTTGGAGTTACAGGCGGAGTTATAATAAGCCTTCATCAACTTCCATGACCGCTGCTCTAAGAGAGGAAAAAAAAAAGAGAAGCGGTCGCTCACTGATGTCTGTCATATTCTGAGCAGCATCCACGTAGACATACTAGTTTAATTCGCTTGATCGCGACAAATTCATTAATTTCCGCATCGGCTTTTTATTCTCTCCCCTGACCAGACAGGTCGGGATACAGAAAGGCAGCCGCGGCGCGGAGCTCTGAGCGCGCGTGCTTCCCCGTGCTCTCCCGTGCTTCCCCGTGCTCCAGCAACAAGGCTGGGACAGAACCGAGCCCCGGCACGAACTTCAAAGCTGACGCAGCGGAACGGGGAGCCAGGGAGAAGACGGGAGAAGCCGCGCGGCTCGCTCCTCTCTGGGCAGAGGAGAGGAGAGCAGCCAGCAACAGTCGCAGCGGTGTTATATCTTATTAAAAAGGTCTATAAAATAAATAAAAAATAAAAACAGAGCACTGGTCCAGCTGTACACAAAAATGCACCAGGAAATATGCAGTTTTACTCTCACTCTCATAAACCTCCATGGAAACTCATCCCTTCCTTCTGGGTGGAGACGTGACAAAAGTCACTCCACACTTCGACACTTTTCGGCCGCGTTTCCGGATTCATTCGGGACTCGGTTGTTTTTTTGTTTTGTTTTTAACCCTCGCCTGGACCAAATGCAAAACTGAAAATAGACGAAATATTCTACTACAGTAATAGTTCAATATGGTGAATTGTTACTGTCATGGTGGGTGTTGTCCTTTAAGCGGCTGACGTCCCTCCATCTTTCTCATTTTTGCCCTTCACCTCGCTAAACCTGAACTACCTCTTTGAGAGACTTCTCTGTTGCTTCATCGCTCAACTTGAGGTGAGCTTGCTCCCTGCACAGAGCGCACAGAGAATTATTCCTGCGTATTGCTGGACTAGCGAAAGCTAGTCCGGAACATTTCTCTTAACCCCAAAGTATTTTCTTCTCCTCTCTCTACAGATTGCTTCGCTCGACGGCGCTAACTACGCCACAAGAAAAAAGCTATTTCGCTAATTCCTAGAGAGCTAGCCAGCGAAAGTGATGCGACGGAGGAGACAATTCAAGGAAAAAGAAAAAATATTCTGGAAGGACTCGCTCCCCTTATCTCGGACATGCCTCCGGAGAAAGGAAAGCGAAAGGCGAGACTTCCAAGGAAAACCAGCGGGACGGCGAGCCCAACTTCGCGCGCCTGTCACAGTGGATACGGTTTCTCCCTCGCGGCGACGGACACCCATGAGGCCTGTCCAGTCTGCCTGGGAATGCTTCACGCAAAAACAGCACTGGATGCGCCCGACTTTTGCCCACACTGCAGCCTCATGCTGGATGCGGTGCTGCGGCATCGGGTTGACCTCGTCGCCAAAGCCATGGGCAACTCAGCAACACCAGCGGACGCGGACACCACAGAGCCCCTCACTCCCACGCCAGAGCTCGAGAACATGGCTCTACATGAGAGCACACGAGTCGAATGGGGCGACAGCCCTTACGTGCTGGCTCCTATGGTGGACCTAACAGTCGAGTTCGACACCCAAGGCATGATGAACGAGGAAGAGATCTCGATTTCAGCCTCGGGCGATATTTCAGCCGAGGAAGCAGACGTGGAACTGGAGGATCAGGATGAAGATCTCTCCCAGACCCCAGTACCTGTGCTCCCAGAAACTGACTTTTCCATCCCTGCTCTGTTCGACTTGTGCCACAGAGCAACGGACGCGCTTCACATCCTATGGCCCGAACCTCCGCCTCGCCAACAGGTCACGAGGCTGGCAGGAAATTATTTTTACTCCAAGCAGCAGGCCGCCACGAGGCAAAGGATGCCCGTGTTCTCTGACTTTCTCACAGAACTAACTCGCACCTGGGCTCAACCGAGAGCCCCATGCTCCTTCCCCTCTCACAGTTTCTCGACATCGATGGGATTGATGAGGTGGGAATAGCTAACGTGCCTAAGATTGAGGACACACTAGCGTCTCACCTGGCTCCTAAGTCATCCGGAACAAAACCAACTCTCCCCAGCAAGGCTTGTCGAGCTTCAGCGTCTCTACTCGAGAAGTGCTACAGAGCTCAGGGACTCGCGACGCGCGCCATGAACGTGTCCGCGTTGATGCAGGCTTACCTAGCGGAAACACTGCAGCAACAGCAGGTAACAAAGGACAAGCAGGCGGCCGCCGACTTGCTGGACGATGCCCGCAGAGCAACAGACTTTGTGCTCCGTATGATGGGGACAGCTTCTGTTGCACAAGGCAGGGGCATGGCGGAAGTGGTCATCACGATTCACCATCTGTGGATGACTTTAACAACTCTCCCTGAGGGACAAAAGGTGCCTTTTCTCCACCACTCGATAGAGCCAACGGGATTATTTGGTAAAGCTTTGGAGCAAATTCAGACCAAGCTGGACCAAAGACGCAGACAGGCGGAAGCTCTCCGGGTGGGCATTCCCCGGAGAAGCTTCGCCCCCCCAAGGGAGTCTGCTGGAAGCAGACCTGCGCAGTCTCGACACCACTCTGCAACGCGTGCCCCACCGCAGAAGCGGCCAGCATACGAGGAAGAGCCCCGTCAGAGACCCCCGCCGGGCCAACCTCGCACCGAGCACGCATGGAGCAAAAATAGATTTGTCCCCCGCCAGGCGACCAAACACAGGGTCTCCTCGGCGAACCGGGACAACAGACAAAAACGTGCCTGATGAACCAGGTCCACGTTTCCACATTACACAATCACCCGCCCACGTAGTACTAGGAATGATCCCTTCATGTCCAGACTTTACTTGTAACACGGTACAAAAAGCTGGTATATTTACAGCATGCACAAATCATGCTCTCTCTGCTGTGAGTGACATAGAATCATGTACGTCATTGCACATAAGCACGAATAAAGTTCATGAAACAGCTCCTCTCTGTTTTATTGACTCTCAAAAAAAAACAAAAAAAAACCCAACAACATACAAATAACTTCAGCACAGATCCCTCTAGCCTGCCAGCCATCATAAAGGGAGGGGGCCATTTTTCCCCCCTCCCTCATGGCCCACAGGATATTAGCCTAATCAATAAACCCCAGCAGGGGGCCTTTGATTTGTCTGCAGTAAGCAGACTCAGAGGTGTCTACAAGCACCCCCCTCACGAAGACAGGTGAGGGGGGTCACATGCTCAAGCGCTCGCTCCATTGTGAACAACGGGGTAGCCAATACACTAACCAGACAAACGAGGGGGGGCTACATCAGATGCCCTCAGGTAGCTACAAGCTTCACACCTTCACAGCAGCAATTGTGTTCAGGCTACTGTGGATGGAAACAAATCAGAGTTGAATCAGATCTCTCTTCCAGTTTTTCGAAGGGGACTGGGCTCTTTATCACCAAATAAGTCTGCCAAACCAAAAGTAAAATCTCCACGTTCTCACGTTGCAGCCGCCCCTTTGTTATTAATGAGGGACACGCAATGTCCAAGCAGTAATCAGACAGCACGTGACCTCCCTCTCTGTGCTGATCCAGGTCTTCTTTCAAACAAAATTCTTCAAGCGGGTGAAACACAAGCCAAGGACCGGTAAACTGGACCACTCCAGGAAACGAATTGGAGTCAGGAGATCTGCTCGTTTACAAAACTCGCAGTCTCACAGTCCTATGACCCCAAACTTGGAGGGGTAAAATAGACTTTCTGCTCCAATCCTGTCTAATAAGGATGACAGGTTACACCTGCCCTCAATTACCCCTGAGCAGAGTAGCCTGGGGGCACACCGGCAAGGAGGCCTTCTTCCCATCTTGACTGACTCCCAGGGGTTCACAGCCTCTATGTCACCAGAAGGGGCAGTCCAGCCACTTAGGCCAGGGACTGTCAAAAGTCTCAGCTTGTTGGCAGAAAAGAACAAGTTGATAGCATCAGGCCTGCCGGAAAATGTGGTAAAAACCATACAAAGTGCCCGTGCTGTGTCAACACAGTCTCTATATGCACAGAAGTGGCGTATTTTTGAAGCCTGGTGCTCAGAAAGAAATATTATTTCTTATGCATGCGACTTGGCTCAGCTCCTGACTTTTCTTCAGGACTTACTGGAAAAGGGTTGTTCTTATTCAACGATTAAAGTTTTCCTATCAGCTATTTCAGCCTGTCACGAAGGTTGGGGACACAGGACACCTGGAGCACATCCAATCATAATAAGATTTATGAAAGGTGTACTTCGGACTAGACCACCCAGCAGGATTCTGACCCCTGGTTGGGATCTTGGCCTGGTCCTGGGGGCTCTCTGTGACCCCCCATTCGAGCCACTGAGCGAGATTAAGATATATTTATTATCTTATAAAACCACTCTACTCCTGGCACTTTGCTCGGCGAAATGCGTGGGCGACCTCCATGCATTGTCTGTACATCCAATGTGTACCAGATTCGCCTCTGATGGGTCAAAGGTCACCTTAAGGCCTAATCCCGCATACACTCCCAAGGTCTTGACTTTGAACCACAAGAGTCTAGACTTTGATCTCTCCTCCTTCCCACCTGCTCCTGTCCTTACTCAGGAACAGGAAAGGTTGAAGGCTCTCTGCCCCGTGAGAGCTTTACGCACTTACATGCAGAGAACAGCCGAATGGAGAAAAACAAACCAACTGTTCGTCTGCTTTGCAGCACCTGCTACCGGGAAGGCCCTATCAAAACAACGCCTCTCACATTGGGTGACTGAGGCCATTAAAAGGGTGTACAGTAGCAAAGGTCAACATGTGCCCTCTGGAGTGCACGCTCACTCCACTCGGGGCTTGGCCACTTCCTGGTCATTATTCAAGAATGTACCAGTTGCAGACATCTGCGCTGCGGCAAACTGGAGCTCATTAAACACATTTGCAAAGCATTACAGTTTGGATGTTACTGCGTGTGACGTCACTCAGGCTGTTCTTTCTAACACACAGTAGAAAGTAGCCTTGAGATACCTGCTGGTCAAATGCAGACGTTCACTCTAGCATGCATTTTACTGAGCATTTCAAGGGCGTGAATGGATTACGTTCCCATAGCAAGTATGTTGCACCGAGAGACCAGACTGAAAGGGAACTGAAAGTTATGCACCATAACTCATGTTCCCTGAAGGAAGGGAACGAGGTGCAACATATCTGGCCCTTTTCAATGCTGAAAGCTCGGTGAAGTGCAATTTTGGAGAAAGATGGAGGGGCGTCAGCCGCTTAAGTACCCAGAGGGCGGGGCCTCTGGCGCGGCGGTGACGCCCTAGCCGTAAAGGCGTGAGTATATTCCTTCAGGTAATCGCGCGGGGGCGCAATTCCCATAGCAAGTATGTTGCACCTCGTTCCCTTCCTTCAGGGAACATGAGTTATGGTGCATAACTTTCAGTTTGGTGGTTCCTCAGATTGAAGAAGTTCTTTGGATGAAGGACGAAACGTCTCACATTACATCAACAATAAAGTTTAAATCGTGTCATCTGGACCAGTTTCTTTTAGTACAGAATGCTCCAATACTGGAGGACACAACCAAAAGCTCTTTCATTTAAAATGTAAATATGGTCATTTCAATTTACCAAAACTGTTTGATTCTGACCCAGAAAATTACCGGTACCCTATATTGGCAACAGTTGTTAGCATTAGCTTCTAAAAGCTGAAGCTAGAGAGAAATGTACATGGTGATAACCAAGGTTGAAAGAGCTGAACGGTGATGGATAAACCATGATGTGGTAGATTAACCCTCCTGTTATGTTACGGGTCAAATTGACCCGTTTTAAAGTTTACATTTTTTTTAAAAATAGTTAAAAATATTTTTTCTGCATGAAACTTTTTCTATTTGTCTTAATAGTTCCAATCAACATATAAATTGAAAATGATTCACTTTACACATTTGTACCACTCTCTGCGTCTACTTGTTACATCGATACTGTTCGGGTCAATTTGACCCGGCAGTCAAAATGAATGGTAAAAAGGGGAAAAACATTTCCAATTCTATTTGTTTCCTTGAAACTATGAGACATATTTCACTACACACACACACCACACACACACACACACACACACACGCACACAGCACGCACGCACGCACACACACACGCACGCACACACACACACACGCACACACACACACACACGCACACACACACACACACACACACACATACACACACACATGCACACATGCATGCACATAAACCCACTTTCTCACTATTCTCTTTACTTCACAAGGAAACTGTGAGAAAGCAGGTGTTTATACAACTTTTGACGGGAACCTTTTCTGTTCCCGTGGGAAAACTCCACCCACACAAATCTTCATGACTCATTTGTCTTGATTTTAATGAGCGGGTCAATTTGACCCAGAACAGTAAATGTGTCTCAAGTTCAATTATAAAGATCACCCTTTGAAAAAAATAAAATAAAATGTAACATAATTTTTTTTACAAAAATCAATTTCAAGGATAATTATTGTTTTTTTGTGTGTAGGTTTTTTCAGCAAACATAAAAAATGTAAATCACATTGTTTATGTCCAAATGAGTTAGTCGTCATTATCCTTTATTTATGAGAAATAAAAAAAACATCATTGCACAAATATTGACTGACATGGTTAGTATTGGAGTTAATAATCAGATACAAAAAGGTTTTGGAGGATTTTTTGGGTTTCTGACACTATTACATGATTAAACACTCCCCGGGTCAAATTGACCCACGAACATTATTGCTGTACCTCAGAAACAAACATACCATACCATACCATACCATACCATTTTATTTATAAAGCACTTTAAACAGGAACAAGTCCACCAAACATAACAGGAGGGTTAACCAACTTGGCTTTTCCTCATGTCAGTAACCGTGGCAATGGTTTAAAGACCCTTTGTTTAGACATCAGTCATCAGAGACAGATCACAAAAATATCTAAAGTCAAAGGGGAAAATTTGGCAATAACACAGTTTTATGTTTCCTTAAAAGAAGATGGAGTATGTAAAATACAAAAGGGAGGGAAAGACAAGATGAATTTCTCACTAAACCCTCTAAATTGGATTGTAATTATTATTATTATTATTATTATTATTATTATTATTATTATTATAAAAAATTTATTCTATATCCCTCTTTTACGATTGTCTATTGTTGTCATTGTTGCCCATTGTTGTCATCATTCTTTGTTGAAACCAGGTCTCTCTTGTAAATGAGTCCTCGAGGCTCAATGGGATTAACCTGTCTAAATAAAGGTTGAATGAATGAAAAAGTAAAGAAAAAAAAACGTTTTAAAAGAAGTGTTGTTCTGCTACTGTTGTAAATTTATTTTTTTAACCAAATAACATCATAGTCATTGTTTGAAAACCAAAACAAATTGTTTGCTTTTGAAATAAAGTATATTGTGTGGCTTTTAAAGCCCTTCAACAAATCATCTTTAATCTTTGGCAGGGTTGTCTTAAAGTGTTGTTATTTTTCCACAATAGCAAGAGGGGTTATTGTGAAGCAAGATAATTATCACACTTATCTGCTAAAACTACAATAAAATGGTGTATTGTTTTCATAAATTATGATTTCAATTCTGATTCCTAAAGTTTTCTCTGATAAAATGAGGGCAGAGGAAAATGTCAAGTGGTAGTCATAATGTACCCTGGGAGATTAGATTATAATCCTACTTGCAAATACGAAGTATGTTTCCTGAGCTCACTGAACCAACCACTGCAGGTAGAGTCGATAGAGTAAAAATGTTGCAAGATTCAATATTTCTGCAAGATCCAGAGAGATTTAACTGAATCTGATTGTCAGTATTGCATTACAGTAACCTGTTGGAATACAGCAGATAATATAAACCACTAACAGCTTTAAATGCAGAAACACAAATGTTAATACAGTATAATAATATGTATTGATCATCCATACAATTACTTTTGCTCCCTTTTACCATTCTTTCTCCAGGAATATTTAACTTTCCAGACGACTCTGTGATCCTAAAACTGACTTGATGATTTCACCCAATTTTCTTCAGCTATTATTATACCTCATTTATAAAAGCTCTGTCACTAACCTTCTTCTGGTGGTTTAATTTCCAATTCAATTAGATTAATGTGAAGTTTGACTGAGTACTTAAAATTATGAACAGCTGGATTCATTTTGGCTCTTCCCAATACCCTCCCTGGTTCGGTGTTATATGGTTATATGGTGGTCTTATCTAAGTGCATCCATCTGGTTTTTCACTTACATCCATTCAGCTGCTACAACGCTCATGTTTGGTTAACTTTGTTAAAACCTAATAAGAAAATGTTTTTTCTCACTACTAATACTATACAATACTATTTGATATTCATTCAACCTTTATTTATACAGGTTAGTCTCACTGAGCCTCGATGACTCATTTACAAAAAATACTTGTTTATACGCGGCCGTGGCGTAGTGGTAATGGCAGTCGTCCCCCGATCGGAAGGTTGGAGGTTCGAATCCCGGTTCCCCACACCATGTGTCGTTGTGTCCCTGGGCAAGACACTTAACCCTGAGTTGCTCCCGGTAGGACTGGAAAGGCGCCTTGCATGGCAGTCTGCCGCTACCGGTGTATGAATGCGTGTATGAATGGGTGGATGGTTGGTATTGTAAAGCACTTTGGGGCTCCTCACAGGGGGCTAGAAAGCGCTATATAAATAAGCTCCATTTACCATTTACCATATACCACTTCCTGTTTGCTCTTGACAACGATGGATGCTTTTCCTCCTGTCTCTCTCCTGCTTCTTCTCTCTTGTCCTGCAAATCATTTTCAGAGCCTCTCTTTAGATATCTTCTGAATTGTAAATTATGGATCTGGTCAGCTGGTCTCAACACAATAAAATTATCTTCACGAAAAAGGGCAAAGAAGAGCCATCATGCCCTGAAGGAACACTCACAGCTGGATACTCTATGGATTCCTGGGGGCAGTGGAAGATAGTGTGTCTGTCCGTATTGTCCATTGAGGATGTAGAATATGTGTACATAACTGGATTTATGATAACATGATTTCTGCTTTTTGGAGTTGGCAGGTATCTGGCATATCAATAAATTTGGAAGACGTCAGCAGCGGTTCTGACAATTGTGAGGCTACCTGCCTTATGTAAAGGAATGTGCTGTATGTCAAGCTCTCAGACTCACATGTTTGTGAGCTAAGCTGTAAGCTGAACATGATTTCTGAGAATCTCAGGCCACTTGTGGCTCCTGGAACTCACTGACATGAAGGATTTGACCTTGGAGAAGGCTACAAGCACGACCCGGTGGAGTGACCACAAAATTTGGCTGTTTGGAGTCGCCATTGATATGTACCAGCAGAACTATAAATGCAGACAAAAAAAATTAAGCAGTATTGGCCTGTCCCAAAGCAAAGGTTGTTGTCTGAATCTGGCTTCCCCACTTTGCCTTGAATTCGTCAACTATCTCAAATTTATCCTGGAAGTTATGTGAACAAGAAGTTATGGTCCAACCCCCCCACCTCCCCACGACCCGCTCCCTTCCCGAGGACATCTGTGGACCTACTGTATATCAGAGCTGAGCTTGCTGATAGACACTACGCCATCTCTTATCAAGACTATAGAACATTATGGCAGTGTCCACAGACAACTCACCACCTTTGTCGGTCTCCTCATGCATGAATGTACTATGATGTCATTAGTATGTTGCTGTTTATGTGCAAGGTCATTTTTTGCAACTTTCACATTGTGCCCCAGCCAGGACATAGTGCGAGAAACAATTTTTTTTACAACCCCCCAATTCCTCTTTTCCTTACTTTTTTTCTGTTTGAAACAGGTCTTTCTTGTAAATGAGCCCTTGAGGTTAAATGGGAACTAACCTGTATAAATAAAAATTGAATGAATGAATGAATGAATGAATATACGATATTAACCTGATATATAGACCTGATATATATGATATATGGATAGATAGATATAGATAGATATACTTTATAGATAGATAGATAGATAGATAGATAGATAGATAGATAGATAGATAGATAGATAGATACAGTAGATAGATAGATAGATAGATAGATAGATAGATAGATAGATAGATAGATAGATAGATAGATAGATAGATAGATAGATAGATAGATAGATAGATAGATAGATAGATAGATAGATAGATAGATAGATAGATAGATAGATAGATAGATAGATAGATAGATAGATAGATAGATATAGATAGATAGATAGATAGATAGATAGATAGATAGATAGATAGATAGATAGATAGATACTATGCAAAAAAAATTCTCACTGTTTCTAAAGTTTCTCAGTGTGTCACAATGGACTTTCTGATCATCTCTTCAGTGCCCTGAGATGACTTCTGTTGTGACTTGGTGCTATAAACTGAATTGAAAAGAACAGGTAAAAAGGTGCACACATTTTCTAACAGAGAAGAGTGAAATTGCAGCCTGCTTCCAACACTGAAATAGTGCTCTTCACAAAAATACTCAATGCCAAAGACATAAACATCCTACCTCAACTGGTCTGATTGTGCTGTTGAACCATTCTGTTGAGTGATAATCAAAAAACTGGAGGTAAACACTGAACTGCATGTGCGGTCACAATCTGCCATTTCACAGCACACAGAGAATTACTTGACTCACCTCAAAAGTCCTTTTTTTTAGTTCAGCTCCAGATCAGACTGACTGTGTTGAAAACACAGACTTTGATAAGCTCAAAAAATCATGATAAAATTGTAGCAAGTAAACAAACATACATATTTTGCTGTGATTCATATAGTTCTTACAAAAAAAATCATTATGCTACATGCAAAAAGAGCTTCAATTAATACATAAAAGAACAATCTTAAAACATTAATAATTTTCTCATGTATTTGGTTAAATCTTATTTTTTGCAACAAAAAAAATTGGAGCAGTTCTATTTGAGATACGTTTCTTCAAACAAATGGACCACAAAAAAAAGACCTGAGCCAAAAGGGGAAAAATGCTCCTGACTCACCAGCTGATCAAACCTCTTCTTTAGATCCTACTGTTGATTTATA
>JBBPBX010008663.1:40118-53489 GCA_038048925.1 Garcialebias charrua
GAAATGTTATTTGAGCAGGAACAACGTAAAAAGGAGTAAAAAGGAGATGCTAAAATCCACCTGAAGGACCTGGAACAAGGAAAGACTCCGTCTCCACCTGTTGTGCCTAACTTTGATGTAACAATCTATCATGTGTACCTTCATTCAATGAGAGTGACGTAGAAAAATATTTTGTTCTGTTTGAGAAGAATGCACATTCTTTGAAGTGGCCTGAATATGCATGGCCCTTATTATTACAGTGCAAATTAACTGGAAAAGCTCAGGATGCTTATGCATCTCTTTCGATAGCTGACAGTAATGATTGCACAAAAGTAAAAGAAGCTATCCTGCGGGCGTATGAGTTAGTTCCAGAAGTGTACAAACAAAAGTTCCAGAAGTTAAGAAAACTTGAGAGTCAGACCTACGCTGACTATATGAGAGAAAAATAAATCCTTCTTAATTGATTGTGTGCGGATAGTTCAGTGACTAGTTTTGAACAGTTTAAACACCTGATATTAATCTAAGATTTTAAGAAATGTTCACCAGATCGGGTAACTACTTATTTAAATGAACACAGAGTGTTTGAGGCATCTAAAGCCGCAGTTTTAGTAGATGAGTATATGGTGACCCACAAGCTCAATTTTGAACGTCCTAAATTTGACAAAACACCTAATCCTGATAAATCTAAGATGGGTGGTTTTGAGTCTCCTCGGTTTTTCAGACCCAGAGTTAACGGAAAGTCGAGCGGACCCACTGAAACTCACAAGGAGAGTGGTGCGTTTGTGGGACGTAGGGAAAGTAGAGCATCGTTTGGACGTGGAACAATTACAAAGGATAATGTGGTTTGTTTTTATTGCAGACAAGAAGATCACATTAGTACTCATTGCCCTAAACTAAAACAAGATCCAAAACCAGTAGCACTAATTGAAACCCTGAGTAAACAGCTGTCTCCCACTACAGGTTCTCCTGAAAATGATGGATTTCGGCCGTTTATTATGGATGGGTTCATTTCTACTTCTCAATCTGGTGATAAGGTACCAATTAAAATATTGCGTGATACAGCTGCTTCTCAATCCTTCATTTTAGAAGATGTTCTACCTTCACATGAACTTGAGATTATTAAAACACAACTACCTATACGTGGTTTTATTATGCAAGATTTTAATGTGCCTTTAGCTAGAATTGTAATTCATGCTGAATCATGTTCTGGAGAAGTTGTGGTAGGGCTACGATGGAGTTTTCCCAATACAGGAATCTCCATGGTCATGGGAAATGATTTAGCTGGAGGACGTGTGCTTGTTACTCCTGAAGTAACACCCATCCGGGTGCTGTGTACTTAACCAGATGAGCTGGCACGCACATTTCCTGATGTTTTCATATCATGTGCTGTGACACGAGCAGCTTACAAGCATCAACAAAAAGAAGAAGCAGATGTTGACATTGATGTATGTGATAGTTTTATGATGAGTACTGAAGAGAAACCAGTTTCTGTAAAAAACATTTCTAGAAGAGTTGGATGAAACAAAATTGTCGCTGTCTAAACAACAGCTGATTGATTTGCAGAAAAAAGATGAAACATTAAAAACCTTGTTTGCTGATGACTTACCTGATGATCCTAAATTACTAAATACAGGATACTTTTTAAAGCATGGCATGGCAGTGTTGGTGTTAATTTTCATACTTTTATACTATTATGAAAAAACTCAGGACAGTGTTACACTTTTTTACTATTTTATGCTTATGTGTATTAAATGTTTTAGTGTTTAGTGTTTAGATGGTTACTGTTGCACCGAGGGACTGAGAGAAACGCAATTTCGGTCCTGTGTATGTCCTGTACATATTGCAGTTCTGACAATAAAGTTGACTTTGACTTTGACTTTGACTTTGACTTAATGTGCAAATGGATGCCTTTAACTGTTCGTCCTAATGAGGAATGGCATCAGGTAATACAAATTGTACTTCCCACACCTTATCGTGCTGAAGTATTACGTTTAGCACACAACAATCTACTGGCTGGTCATTTAAGGATCAGAAAAACTTATGGCTGCATACTACATCATTTTTGGGTGGCCTGGATTGAAGTAAGATGTCATTCAGCATTGTCACTATTGTCACGTTTCCCAAATAGCAGGAAAACCAAACCAAGTAATACCCCTGCCCCTCTGTATCCAATACCTGCTGTAGCAGAACCATTTGAACATGTCATAGTTGATTGTGTTGATCCGCTACCTAGAACAAAAGCTGGGAACAAGTTTTTAATAACCGTCATGTGTATCTCTACCAGGTTCCCTGAAGTGTTTCCCGTATGTAAGATAACTACTCCAGTGGTAGTCAAAGTTCTTACAAAATTCTTCTCACTATTTGGACTACCACGTGTAGTGCAAATTGATGGAGGTATCAATTTTATGTCAAAGATATTTGCACAAGTTTTAGACCAGTTGAGCATTAAGCATTCTTGTTCTAGTGCTTATCATCCTGAGAGTCAAGGTGCTCTTGAATGTTTTCATCAAACCATGAAAACAATGTTACGCACGTACTGTTTAGAGTTTGAGAAAGACTGGGATGAAGGAATACATTTACAAATGTTTGCAATACGTGAAGTGGTTCAGGAGTCCTTCCCATAGGCTCACCACCTGTGGGAGGGGCCAAAGGGGTCGGGTGCATTGTGGAATGGGTGGTGGCCGAGGGCGGGGACCCTGGCGGTCTGATCCTCGGCTACAGAAGCTGGCCATTGGGACATGGAATGTCACCTCTCTGGTGGGGAAGGAGCCTGAGCTAGTGTGTGAGGTTGAGAGGTTCCGGCTAGAAATAGTCGGACTCACCTCAACGCATGGCTCTGGCTCTGGAACCAGTTTCCTTGAGAGGGGTTGGACACTCTTCCACTCTGGAGTTGCCCCTGGTGAGAGGCGCCGAGCAGGAGTGGGCATACTTGTTGCCCCCCATCTTGGTGCCTGTACGTTGGGGTTCACCCCGGTGAACGAGAGGGTAGCCTCCCTTCGCCTACGTGTGGGGGGACGGGCTCTGACTGTTGTTTGTGCCTATGCGCCAAACGGCAGCGCAGATTACCCACCCTTTTTGGAGTCCTTGGAGGGGGTATTGGAGGGTGCGCCTCCTGGGGACTCCCTTGTTCTGCTGGGGGACTTCAACGCTCACGTGGGCAATGACAGTGAGACCTGGAGGGGTGTGGTTGGGAGGAACGGCCCCCCTGATCTGAACCCGAGTGGTGTTCTGTTGTTGGACTTCTGTGCTCGTCATGGATTGTCCATAACGAACACCATGTTCAGGCATAAGGGTGTCCATATGTGCTCTTGGCACCAGGACACCCTAGGTCGTAGTTCAATGATCGACTTTGTTGTCGTCTCATCTGATCTGCGGCCGCATGTCCTGGACACTCGGGTGAAGAGAGGGGCGGAGCTGTCAACTGACCACTACCTGGTGGTGAGTTGGCTCCGATGGTGGGGGAGGATGCCGGTCAGACCTGGCAGACCCAAACGTATTGTGAGGGTCTGCTGGGAACGTCTGGCAGAGTCTCCCGTAAGACGGAGCTTTAACTCCCACCTCCGGGAGAGCTTTGAACACGTTCCGAGGGAGGCGGGGGACATTGAGCCCGAGTGGGCCATGTTTCGCGCCTCTATTGTCGAGGCAGCTTATCGGAGTTGTGGCCGCAAGGTTGTTGGTGCCTGTCGTGGTGGCAACCCTCGAACCCGGTGGTGGACACCGGCGGTGAGGGATGCTGTCAAGCTGAAGAAGGAGTCCTATTGGGCCTTTTTGGCCTGTGGGACCCCGGAAGCAGCAGATAGGTACCGGCAGTCCAAGCGGCATGCGGCTCGGGTGGTTGCTGAGGCAAAAACTCGGGCGTGGGAGGAGTTCGGAGAGGCCATGGAGAATGACTTCCGTACGGCTTCGAGGCGATTCTGGTCCACCATCCGGCGTCTCAGGGGGGGAAAGCGGTACGCGACCAACACCATTTATGGTGGGGATGGCGTGCTGTTGACCTCAACTCGGGATGTTGTGAGTCGGTGGGCGGAATACTTCGAAGACCTCCTCAATCCTACTGGCACGTCTTCCACTGAGGAAGCGGAGCCTGGGGACTTTGGGTCGGGCTCTCCAATCTCTGGTGCTGAGGTCGCCGAGGTGGTTAAAAAGCTCCGCGGTGGCAAGGCTCCGGGGGTGGATGAGATTCGTCCTGAGTTCCTTAGGGCTCTGGATGTTGTGGGGTTGTGTTGGCTTACGCGACTCTGCAATATCGCGTGGACATCGGGGGCAGTTCCCTTGGATTGGCAGACTGGGGTGGTGGTTCCCCTATTCAAAAAGGGGGACCGTAGGGTGTGTTCCAACTATAGAGGGATCACACTCTTAAGCCTCCCTGGTAAGGTCTATTCAGGGGTTCTGGAGAGGAGGGTCCGTCGGATAGTCGAACCTCGGATTCAGGAGGAGCAGTGTGGTTTTCGTCCTGGTCGTGGAACACTAGACCAGCTCTACACCCTCAACAGGGTCCTGGAGGGTGCGTGGGAGTTTGCCCAACCAGTTTACATGTGCTTTGTAGACTTGGAAAAGGCATTCGACCGCGTCCCTCGGGGGGTTCTGTGGCGGGTACTCCGGGAGTATGGGGTACCAGGCCCATTGATATGGGCTGTTAGGTCCCTGTACGACCGGTGTCAGAGCTTGGTCCGCATTGCCGGCAGTAAGTCAGGCTCGTTTCCGGTGAGAGTTGGACTCCGCCAAGGTTGCCCTTTGTCACCGATTCTGTTCATAACTTTTATGGACAGAATTTCTAGGCGCAGCCAAGGTGTTGAGAGGATCCGTTTTGGTGGCCTTAGAATCGCTTCTCTGTTTTTTGCAGATGATGTGGTCCTATTGGCTTCATCAGCTCGTGATCTACAGCTTTCGCTGGAGCGGTTTGCAGCTGAATGTGATGCGGCCGGGATGAGGATCAGTTCCTCCAAATCCGAGGCCATGGTCTTGAGCCGGAAAAGGGTAGCGTGCCCTCTCCGGGTCGGGGAGGAGGTCCTTACCCAAGTGGAGGAGTTTAAGTATCTCGGGATCTTGTTCACGAATGAGGGAAAACTGGAGCGTGAGATCGATAGGCGGATAGGTGCAGCGTCCGCAGTGAAGCGGGCGCTGTACCGGTCTGTCGTGGTGAAGAGAGAGCTGAGTCAAAAGGCAAAGCTCTCAATTTACCGATCGATCTACGTTCCCACCCTCATCTATGGTCATGAGCTTTGGGTTGTGACCGAAAGAACAAGATCTCGGATACAAGCGGCTGAAATGAGTTTTCTCCGCAGGGTGGCTGGACTCTCCCTTAGAGATAGGGTGAGAAGCTCAGTCATCCGGGAGGGACTCGGAGTAGAGCCGCTGCTTCTCCACATCGAGAGGAGCCAGTTGAGGTGGCTCGGGCATCTGGTTAGGATGCCTCCTGGACGCCTCCCTGGTGAGGTGTTCCGGGCATGTCCCACCGGGAGGAGACCCAGAGGAAGACCCAGGATACGCTGGAGGGACTATGTTTCTCGGCTGGCCTGGGAACGCCTTGGGATTCCCCCAGAGGAGCTGCTCCAAGTGGCTGGGGAGAGGGAAGTCTGGGCCTCCCTACTTAGGCTGCTACCCCCGCGACCCGACCCCGGATAAGCGGAAGAAAATGGATGGATGGATGGATGGTTCAGGAGTCTTTATGTTTTAGTCCTGCTGAGCTGGTATTCGCTCACACTGTTCGTGGTCCTTTAAAACATTTAAAAGAGAAATGGCTGTGTGATAACACTGATAAAAACCTATTGGACTATGTCAGTGATTTTCGTTTTAAACTGAAACGAGCATGTGAAATTGCTCAGAAAAACATGCAAGTCGCACAAGCTAGAATGAAGTCTCTCTTTGACAAAAAGGCTGTAGAAAGAACATTTCAACCTAGAAACAAAGTGTTGAAACTGCTCCCTGTCCCAGGTACAAGCTTACAAGCTTGTTACTGTGGGACATACATTGTGAAAGATAAAATATCTGTTTGTTGAAAACAAGCTGGAACTCTCCAGTGCTGAAAGTGCTGAAAGTGCTGAAAGTGTTGAAAATGAGGAAGACAGTTTCCCTCATGTGAAAATGGAGGGGAAGCGCCCTAACTCTCACTATCTAGCACACTTAGATGTGTTGTTTACTTATCTTGATGATCAAAAAAAGAAGACTTGAAACAGTTAATCGCCTTGAATAACTGTTTGTTTTCAGATACACCATCTCAAACTCAAGTAATGTAACACAACATCGATGTGGGTGAAGTCCAGCCAATAAAACAGCACCCTTATAGAATAAATCCTAATAGACTGCAACAATTAAGAGAACAAGTTCAGTACATGCTGGATAATGGATTGGCAGTACCTAGCCATAGTGCTTGGAGTTCGCCATGTCTGTTAGTCACTAAACAGGGTAGAAGTGACAGATTTTGTACTGATTACAGAAAGGTCAACGTGGTAACAAAACCAGACTGTTACCCGTTACCCAGAATGGAAGACTGTGCAGACCATGTTGGAGCTGCACAGTTTGTGACTACACTTGACCTATTAAAAGGATATTGGCAAGTGCCTCTAACTGAACGTGGTCAAGAAATCTCGGCCTTTGTCACCCGGATGCATTTTTACAGTATACTGTAATGGCATTTGGTATGCGCAATGCACCTTCCACTTTTCAGAGGCTCATGAATGTCGTATTATCTGAACTTGATTTCTGTGAAGCCTACTTGGATGATGTAGTGGTCTTTTCTAATACTTGGGAGGATAACCTGAAGCACTTACAGATTGTGTTTGCTCATCTAAGAGAAGCAAATCTAACTATCAATCTGTCCAAGTGTCAATTTGGTCATGCCACTGTAACTTATTTAGGAAAAAAGTTGGAAAAGGTCATGTACATCCAGTAGAGGCGAAGGTAGAATCCATTCTATCTGTTCCTATTCCCTCTACTCTAACTGAACTGAAACGGTATTTGGCTATGATTGGGTACTACAGAGGGTTTTGTAAAAACTTTTCCTCTGTAGCAGCTCCTCTGACGGACCTTCTTAGTCCTAAAGTGAGTTTTAAATGGACTGATCACTGTCAAACAGCGTTTGAAAGAACAAAGATGCTGTTAACAACCGCTCCGGTGTTATCTGCACCTCGCTTTGATGTTCCATTCAAAGTAGCTGTGGATGAGTGTGACACTGGTGTAGGAGCTGTCCTTCTTCAGGAGGATACTGATGGGGTAGATCACCCAGTCTCTTACTTTTCAAAGAAATTGAATAGTTACCAAAAACATTATTTAACGATTGAAAAGGAGGCCTTGGCTTGATTTTAGCCATGGAACACTTTGAGGTATATGTTGGAGGCAGTGATGTCATTAACGCGTTCCAAAGTAACGCGTTACTTTACTCGGACCGCTTTTTTCAGTAACGAGCAAACTAACGCGTTGCTTTTCAAAATCCAGTAATCAGATAAAAGTTACTTATCAAAATTTACTGTGCGTTACTTTTTTTTGGTCATTTTCTGTAGTACTGTAATTTAATTTTATTTCCTCATGCGTCTCGGGTCGGGGAGTGATAAAAAAAGACGCTGTGAAACCTGACACCAGGCTGACAAATGTACGGATGGAGCGAGGAGGAAGTGTTGTCTAGCTTCAAAAACACGGTAAAAACAATTATTTGTTTGCTAAGAAATTATAGCAAAGATGTGTCTGAGCTTAACTTTTCCTTAATAAATTCACGAAATGGTCAATGATCAGCTGGATTTAAAAAAGTAGTTTGCTATGTGCACGCACACAAGCGCCCGTGTGTGGGAAGGTGTGTGGGAAGCGCGGGTGGACAGAACACCATCCCACACGTGCGCGGGTGGACAGAACACCATCCCACACGCGCGCGGGTGGACAGAACACTATCCCACACGCGCGCGGGTGGACAGAACGTGGGATGGTATGTGGGACAGTGTGTGGGACGGTGTATGGGACGCGCGGGTGGACAGAACACCATCCCACACGTGCGCGGGTGGACAGAACACCATCCCACACGCTCGCGGGTGGACAGAACATAGGACGGTGTTCTGTTCAGCCAGCCCCATCCCACTCGCGTGGGTGGGATGGGGTTGGCTGCACAGAACAACAGTGGCAGAGCTAGACTTTTTTTGCTGGGGGGCCGAGGGGGAGCCAAGGCTATCGGTAAGGGGTCCACTTACAGTGGTAAAAATAGACTTGTCCCAACTTTTTGGGGATTTGTTGACGCTGTGAAATTTTGAAACAACATCTTTTTACCTTAAAATGATACATTCTCTCAGTTTAAACTTTTGATCTGTGATCTAAATATTTTTAAGTTTAGAAATCGTCTTTTTATTTATTTATTCATTTATTATTTGTTTATTTATTTATTTACATTTTATTCATTTCATTAAAATCTTTTTTCTTTGGCTTTTGGTACAATCTGAGATGTTTTCACTTTGTTTTATTGTTTTATTGTATTCATAATTTATTATTTTAGTACTGTTTTTAGTCCCTTCCATTTTATGATTGTATTGTATTTTGTGATTGTGTGTACAGCACTTTGGTCCTGTTGGGTGCAAAAAGTGCTCTATAAATAAAGTTGGTATGGTATGGTATGGTAAGTAACAACTCATAAAAAAACATACATTCAAAATAAAATGAAAGGCAGCAGATGAAGAATAATCTTTTAATCTCTGCCCCTTTTACCCAAAGATACTCACAACAATAATTTACCAAAGAACAAAGTTAACTACATCATCAAATTAAAGACTACATCAACTCAAACAACGATTCATATAAATTCTTATGCTAGTTTTTCATATTCTTTCAAAAAAATCCCTTTTAACAATCTCTTAAAGCTTCAGTATGTAGCTTTTTTATAAACATATTTCTTCACTCTGTCACTACCTCCTGACAGACTGATGTTAGCCAAGTAATCTCTGGAAAAAAAAAAAATATTGTCCCCTTGCTTCTCCAGGTGGTAAATAAGCATTTCTAAAAAGAAAAGGTGACACGCCATTTTCCAGCCAATAAAAACAGAGTTTTTAATCAGCCAATAAAGAGCTGCGTTCCAGTTGTCCTCAACAGAGCTTCTCACGCCCCAACCCACGCCCCCACCTGTCCCAGCCCCAGCGCCGCGCACGTTCTCGTTCAAAGGATTGGAAAGCGATGCAGGACTGTTTTGTATGTCACACAAATGTATTAAATTCCCCTTCTTAATCCCTGATCAGGACTTTTTTTTTTTTTTCCAAAAGTCAAATAATCGCTTCATCCACCGCTCTGTACCGCTTCCTCTGCCGACTGCAA
Organism: Garcialebias charrua; assembly: GCA_038048925.1. Lineage (NCBI taxonomy): Eukaryota > Metazoa > Chordata > Actinopteri > Cyprinodontiformes > Rivulidae > Garcialebias > Garcialebias charrua. The sequence goes on from JBBPBX010008663.1 coordinate 49,380, forward strand.
TGAATGAGGAAGTGAAATTGTCACGAGTGAATAAAAGTAGGGTTCAACGTGGCTGCCAGAGGCTCTGAAGATTTCCTGGTCTTCTGGTGTGCTGGACTAGCGCTCAATGGTTTTATTTTATTTTTTAGAAGGTTTTATTAACATATAAACACAGAATATCGCAGCGTCTCCGAGAGACTGCAGCTAGGGGTGGAGCTGAAGATCTCAAGTTCACAGACCACGGACTGTGGCTCCCATCAGAGCCATATATGGCTCTGAGGGGGAGGGAGCAGAATGCTTTTCCTTGTTTTGTCATACAGAAATCGCAGATAGCAGCTTTAAATATATACCGAGATCTGGCTGTTTTAACATTTTTCTTCCAGACCATTCCACTATCTTATTCCCTGAATTATTGTACACCGCTCCTTCAAACTGGTACGAAAACAAGGTTTCACAAACATTTCTGTCTCTTTAAGAAAATAAACAACATAAACTTTTTCTAAACAGCTTTAGTGTTTGACTTTGTCCACACTCATAAAACACAATGAAGTACAAAAAAATGAAAGTGGTACTGCTACCCCTAGCAGCCGAAAGTGGTAATAAAGTAACTTAGTAATCTAACTTAGTTACTTTCCAAATCAAGTAATCAGTAACTTAACTAAGTTACTTTTCCCAAGGACTAATCAGTAACTTAACTAAGTTACTTTTTCAATGTAACTATGCCATCACTGGGGAGGTTCCTGTGACCCAGTTGGCATTTTTACTGATCATAACCCTCTAATATTTTTAAACAGGATGCACAATAAGAACAGAAGACTAATGAGTTGGTCCTTAAGACTACAACCATTCAACATCTCTATCTAACACATAAAGGGTAAAGATAATGTTGTAGCCGCGAACTGGAGCTCAATGAACACGTTTGCAAAGCATTACAGTTTGGATGTTACTGCGTGTGATGTCACTCAGGCTGTCCTTTCTAACACACAGTAGAAAGCGACCTTGAGATGCCTATTGAATAAAGGCGGACGTTCACACTAGGATGCATTTTACTGAGCATTTCAAGGGCGTGAATGAATTACGTTCCCATAGTGATATGTTGCACCGAGTGACAAGACTGATAAGGGAACTGAAAGTTATGCACCATAACTCATGTTCCCTGAAGGAAGGGAACGAGGTGCAACATACCTGGCCCTTTTCAATGCTGAAAGCTCGGTGAAGTGCATTCTGGAGATTGATGGATGGGTGTCAGCGGCTTAAGTACCCAGAGGGTGGGGCCTCTGGTGCGATGCTGACGCCCCCTGCCGTAAAGGCGTGATTGTATTCCTTCAGGTAAACTGTGCAGGCGCAATTTCCCATAGTGATATGTTGCACCTCGTTCCCTTCCTTCAGGGAACATGAGTTATGGTGCATAACTTTCAGGTTCATGGCTGGTGAGGCACTGTGCAGTTTTTGTTTCATATGTATAATAAAAAAGACAAAAAATGTTCTCCACGTTTTGGCTTCTGTCTGCCATAGATTCTTCAGTGCTTTGGCAGCAGTTAACAGGTTGTGTTTAAAATCTCATATCAGCAATATTTACACGTACAAACTGTAGCACACAAAAAAACACATTTAATTTGGAGATTTTTTTATTTTAGTCTTACTTTTACTTATAAATTAAATTAAACTATAACAAAATCTATTTTTATTTTACAGAAAAGAGCTGTGAGAATTATTACAAGAAAGACTTACTGTCATCTATCTAATATATTATTTAAAAACTCAAAGTACTGAAGTTTTATGATTTGGTGGACTATAATATTTTGTTAGTAATAGAACCCTCAATTGTTCAAATGTATTTTGTTAAGAGAGAAAGCTGCTACAGACTAAAGGAAACTGACATTTTTGCAAAGCCAAGGTATAGGACTAGTTTGAAGGGACGGTTTATTTCAATACAGGGAGTTGAATAGACCTTTTACCAGTTGACGTCATCGCGCATGCGCACTCGTATTTTTCCAGAATTTTCCGGAAGTCTGGGGTAATAATACTACTCTGGTCGCGGTGGTGATCCTAGCTCCGTACGGTGGTGATCCGTGGATGGTGGTGATCCAAGCTCCGTGGATTACGTTCCTACATTACATCTTGGATATGGGAAACAGACAAAACAGAACAACCTCCCGCAGCAGAATGCTACTGGACAGTTGCTAAGCTAGCAGCTAGCTAGGTCTACTACGAGACCTCGCTGTTCCTCAGTCCACTGCCTGTGTTGAAGTTTCAACCTGTTTCAACCTGCGACATGCAAAGAGATTCTTCCTTCAACCCCCCTGAAGAAATAACAGGTGAATAAAATAGCATAAAACATGCAGCTGTATAAGAATGAACAGACCACTGCACTGTTAGCTGTCATCATTTGAACTCTTTCTGCGTTGAAAAAATATACAGTAGTAGTTTCCACAAGACAAACATGTTTTATTAACATTATTTGAGGTCTGACTTTAAAAACATTTCAGCCATTTCTCTGTTTCTGTAAGTCATTCGCACAGTTTTGCTGGGAGCATCGGTGAAATGCTGTCACAGAAAAAAAAAGCAATCCTGTCATCAATGTGTATAAGCATACAGTTTACAGTAACTATACACAAGACTGTTTTGTTTATTGTCAAACATGAATAAATACTTTGTTTTACAGCAGCAACTGTCCACCAACTCCTTGCTGACAAAGGGTTTGATGTCAAGTCAGAGGTGGAAAAAGAGAAGTTAGTCTGTTCAACCCCCCTGAAGAAATAACAGGTGAATAAAATAGCATAAAACATGCAGCTGTATAAGAATGAACAGACCACTGCACTGTTAGCTGTCATCATTTGAACTCTTTCTGCGTTGAAAAAATATACAGTAGTAGTTTCCACAAGACAAACATGTTTTATTAACATTATTTGAGGTCTGACTTTAAAAACATTTCAGCCATTTCTCTGTTTCTGTAAGTCATTCGCACAGTTTTGCTGGGAGCATCGGTGAAATGCTGTCACAGAAAAAAAAAGCAATCCTGTCATCAATGTGTAAAAGCATACAGTTTACAGTAACTATACACAAGACTGTTTTGTTTATTGTCAAATATGAATTAATACTTTTTGTTTTACAGCAGCAACTGTCCACCAACTCCTTGCTGACAAAGGGTTTGATGTCAAGTCAGAGGTGGAAAAAGAGAAGTTAGTCTGTTCAACCCCCCTGAAGAAATAACAGGTGAATAAAATAGCATAAAACATGCAGCTGTATAAGAATGAACAGACCACTGCACTGTTAGCTGTCATCATTTGAACTCTTTCTGCGTTGAAAAAATATACAGTAGTAGTTTCCACAAGACAAACATGTTTTATTAACATTATTTGAGGTCTGACTTTAAAAACATTTCAGCCATTTCTCTGTTTCTGTAAGTCATTCGCACAGTTTTGCTGGGAGCATCTGTGAAATGCTGTCACAGAAAAAAAAAGCAATCCTGTCATCAATGTGTATAAGCATACAGTTTAACTATACACAAGACTGTTTTGTTTATTGTCAAATATGAATTAATACTTTTTGTTTTACAGCAGCAACTGGCCAACAACTCCTTGCTGACAAAGGGTTTGATGTCAAGTCAGAGGTTGAAAAAGGGAAGCTAGTCTGTTCAACCCCCCTGAAGAAATAACAGGTGAATAAAATAGCATCAAACACTGTGCACAGTTTTGCTGGGAGCATCGGTGTACGGTGGCCCTGAGGTGCAAAACACATTAACAAATAAGTGTTTAGCCTTATTTGTTAATGTGTTTTGCACCTCAGGGCCACCGTAGGAGGGTTGTGACCTTTTTTAGCAGTAAGTGCAATAAAGTAAAAATATCTTTGTAAGTACAGGTGTTTACAGCAGCGTCTAACTGGCCCGGCGGTGCACAAAGATTCGCTTGCCCGCTGGGCCGACACGCATTTATGGACCTGTCAGGCCTGTCATGATCCAAATATATGTATTTTAAATAAATTATGTCGACCGTGACATCACATTTGTTGAAGTTTTTGAAGGACATCACGCTAATCCAATGAAAACTCACAGCACTCCTCAGCTGGCTCAGTCATTCCCTCCCCAATTTGACCAAATTTATATACTGTATTCAAATCCATGTTTATTAC
>JBBPBX010008664.1:16059-52260 GCA_038048925.1 Garcialebias charrua
TGAATGGTTTAAGTCCCTGGACTCTTCTATATCTAAATTCCTTTGGAACAATAAAACTCCGCGTATTAGTTTAAAAACATTACAAAAATCTAAAGATACCGGAGGATTAGAACTTCCAAACTTTTATTACTACTATTTAGCAAACAGGTTACAATATATATCAAAGTGGTTAAAACCGAATGCACTAGATGAAACTTGGATAGATATAGAACAAACTTTATGTAATAATATTAGGATTTCAGATCTACCATTTATCAGTACAGATTTAAAAAGACATGTCTGCTTTAAGAGCATCAATATTAGCTCATCTCTGACAGCATGGTGGGAGTATCTGAAAATGACAAAGTCTTCACTACTCCCATGTAGACATACACCTCTCTGGAACAATCCTGACATTCAACAAGAAAATAATATGTTAAATTTCCCAGGTTGGAGAATGAAAGGTATTGAATGTCTGGAACACATATTTGAGGGTATAGACTTTATTCCATTTAATAAATTAATAATACAATATGACATTGATAATAAATATTTCCTACAATACCAACAAATTAAGTCAATTGTAAAAAAGAAATTTAAGCTTAATAAAACATTGTTGGAAACACCAACATGTGTGTTAGAGTTTATTAATTTTCAACCACCCAAATTATTATCTAAAATATACAAAAAATTGTCTAGAATCGATGACTCGATAGCACTACCTGTTGAAAAATGGGAGTCAGATTTATCAATCAACTTTGAACAAAAAATTTGGTCTCAAGTATGTTCAAATACTTTTAAATTGACTAGAATCTCCAATTTACAATTAATACAATATAAGGTTCTCTATAGAGTACATTATACAGGTCAGCGAATGTTTAAGATGGGCTTTACACCATCTAACAAGTGCTCACAGTGCATAAGTAATACACCTGATGATTATATTCACGCGCTCTGGTTCTGTCCACCCGTTCAGAGGTTCTGGGTACAGGTATGTGAAGACTTGTCTAAATGTTTGAAATTTAATATCCCACTCTCTCCATCTGTTTGCTTATTGGGTATCTTTGAAGATGTTATACTAGAAAAAAATACATCCTATATGCTTTTCACTGCCTTATGCATCGCAAAGAAAACCATACTCGTAAATTGGAAAAATAAAAATAATCTTAGCATTAATCAGTATAAAAATCTTCTGTTAGATCATATTAGTCTTGAAACAGCATCTGCCGACACATTGGATCAATCTATTTGGCATTCTTTGATCGGCTCCGTTACGTAGTGAGGGTGGGGGGTCTGGGATGTGGCCTTGTGGGGCATTGGGACTGGAGGGGGGGAGGTTGGGGTTTGGGGCGCCGGGGGGTTGGGGCTGCTTGGGCGGGGAGGACCTTGTCTTCGACCTGGGGAGGACCGGGGGGGTTCTGGGGGATATCTGCTAGGGGCGGCATGCGGGCCCTCGGGTGGTCGGTGGCGGCGGTCATGGGTCGCCGGTCGGTGACCCGGCTGTGCTGGGGTGGTTTCGGGGTGGGTGCCGGGGGCTTGGGACTCTGGGGGCGTGTCGTCCCCGGGCTTGGGCCTGGTGGGGGTCGGGGGTCTTGGGCTCTGGCGGGCGGGTCGCCGGGCTATGGGCTGGCTGGCGCTCTGGTGCCCGGCTCTGGCCGGGGGCTCTCGGCTCGCTGGTGGGTTGGGGTTCATATGCTGGGGGGTGGGTGTCTGGGGGCGTGACTGGTGGCCAATGGGAGGGGGCGGGCAAACCCAGCCTGGGTGTCTAATGTGTTATGTGTTCTGAAAGTTGTTAATATGAAGGGTGGGTATAGTATTTCTTCTGGGGTGGGGATTAAGTGGATGTCCTGGATGATGGTCTTGGACTATACTTGGCCGGTGTGCGGGCCCCGGTTGGGGCCTGTTCTTGGTGCTTCCTGGCTCTGTCGACGGTTGGGCGGGCGCTCTTGGCCGTGTCGTCCATGTGGGATTTTGTGTCCTCTTGGACGGCGGGCTGACTGCGGTTCGCAGGGGTCGTGGCGGCCCTGGTGGGTGTGGGCTGTTGGTTCTGCTGTTGGCGGCCCTCGGGGCCGTGTCCCTCTCTGGTCTTGGCTCAATGTCCTGGCGGTCGGAGAGGTGTTTCCTTTACCTCGCTCCTTGGGTGGACCTTGGCGAGCTGGGGGGGTAAGCAGGGTCAGCGGGGGAGCTGACTCACTGTGGGAGCACTGTTCCTGCAGATATTTTTCTCCCCATCCCTCAACACGCTAGAGCTGGGCCATATCATACCGTTACCGGTAATACCAGTATAAAAAGCTTGCCTGGGCAAAAAACTTATATCATGATATGCTAATTTCATAACGTAATACGTCAGGGCGCCCCTCCCCTTAACACACTTTAAACAACTGCGCACATCCCCTCCAACAATCTGTAGTGGTGTAAAACGCTAATTAGTTACTGCTAAAATGTTAAAAACAACGCGCGCGTCTCTTCTCTCCCCCTGCTCTGCGGCACAGACAGCTGCTGTCCCCCCCTCCCCCGCCCCGCTCTGCCCCGCTCCGAGGATCGAGCCGCGGTGCAGCGTGTCCACCTCAACTAAACACGCGCGGCTCCACAGTCACTCCATCATCCATTAGACACAGTTCAGTTAAAAAAATGAATCACACATTCCTGCATGAACAGATGAAGCTGAAACACGAACAAGTTTCAAGGTCAGCTGATCAATTTCTAGCCTGGTTAAAACCAGACCCTTGTCCTTCACTTCGCTTCGGACAGTGAAGGGAAATGAGAATTGAGCGGAGCTGTGCAGGAAGGAGAGCCAGGCTGATCAACATGTAGAAGTTACAGCTCATTTAAAGGACAACACCCACAGTGACAGTAACAATTCACCATATTGGAGAATTACTGTAGTATTTTATGAATTTTATTTTCATTTTTGCATTTGGGCCAGGCGAGGGTTAAAAAAAAAAAAAAAAAACCCACTCCCGAATGAATCCGGAAACCTGGCCGAAGAGTCCCGAAGGGTCATGCCTTTTGTTACATTGATCTCCACCCAGAAAGCAAGGCAGAAGGTAGGAGTGAGTTTCCATGGAGGTTTATGAGAGTGAGAGTAAAACTGCATATTTCCTGGTGCATTTTTGTGTACAACTGGACCAGTGGTCTGCTTTTATTTTTTATTTATTTTATAGACCTTTTTAATAAGATATAACACCGCTGCGACTGTTGCTGGCTGCTCTCCTCTCCTCTGCTCAGAGAGGAGTGAGCCGCGCGGCTTCTCCCGTCTTCTCCCTGGCTCCCCCGTTCCGCTGGTCAGCTTTGAAGTTCGTGCCGGGGCTCGGTGCTGTCCCTGCCTTGTTGCGTGGAGCACGGGGAAGCCCGCACGCTCAGAGCTCCGCGCCACGGCTGCCTTTCTACTCCCGACCTGTCTGGTCAGGGGGAGAGAATAAAAAGCCGATGCGGAAATGAATGAATTTGTCGCGATCAAGCGAATTAAACTAGTATGTCTACGTGGATGCTGCTCAGAATATGACAGACATCAGTGAGCAACCGCTTCTCTTTTTTTTTCCTCTCTTAGAGCAGCGGTCATGGAAGTTGATGAAGGCTTATTAAAACTCCGCCTGTAACTCCAAGGCGGAATCTTTAGTGATGTGAATGCCCATATTTGGAGAGGGGCAGATCTTCCCGGAGCTTCTGCTAAAATCTGCTATAAATCATGAAATAACACATTTTGCATTATTTCTCTACAATATAAATAAACGCTCCTGTATTATTTTTAAATAAACTAATAAATATTAATGGCGATGCAATTTGAAAACATGGTGGGTCATGGACTTTAAAGGCAACATATAATTTGTTGTATGTTTCATTTATGCTCACAAAAATCTTAGGCTTCATTTTATTTAGGCTAGTTGTTTTAGGAAACTACACCTGCACTTTAAAAATGATCTGTTATTTAGATTTAAAAAGTCTGCACAAAATAATTAAAAAAAAAAACACCACAAAAACTAAAGTGCAGGTGTAGTTTTACTTGGAGACTAAATACTTTACTAAATAAAGTAATTTCAGTAAAATTAGCCCTTGTTGTTTTTCAAAATTTTATATAATACTGCAAAGCAACATGTTAAGTTAATTTTGTCAAATAAATACATTTTATTTTTTTATTTATTTTTTTGGGTTATATCACGAAATTTATCGTTATCGTGATATACAGGTAGTCCCCGAATTACGAGCGCTCTGATCTGCGAGGTTCCAGACTTACGAGCTGCGAATTTTTGGAAAAAACGAAAAAAATACTGAGTTTTCATGTGTTTTTTCACTACAGTTAGCTAGTTAAGCATATAAACACACGTTTCCGATCATTTTTATGCACTCAAAAGTAGTTTTTAGATGAAAATAGAGTGTTTTTAGGTGCGCTAGCGAAAACCGTTCCAATTTACGAGCGGATTTCCGGGTTTACGAGAGAAATGGCGGCCGTTCCAAATTACGAGATTTCCGGTTTACGAGCGCCTCGTTGTAACGGATCTCGCTCGTAAATCGGGGAATACCTGTACTCTGAAATATCACGATATAATTTTTGAGACATATCGCCCACCCCTACAACACGCACCTCCGCCCTCTTCATCTTAAATTAATACATGTAGGGAATTTGGGTCTCGGGTGTGCTGCAATGGTTTTACATCTCTGTTGTTAAGAGCACCTGGGACTCAATTTTATATACACTTTAGACATTCATTCATAAACATCTTCATAAAAGTCACATATAGGGAATGGAGTGAGCACTATGGCTATGGGTGGCGGGATGACATCAATCTCGCCCCCATGCCTATGCTCACTCAACATTATGCATCTAGACAATTAGGGCCTGGGTTAGAGTTGGAGTGGAGGGGAAACTGGTACAATGCTAGCCTTTGCTCCTTCTCTTTCCCTTTTAAATACACTTTACAACAACACTCACCAACAGTACATTTGGGGACGGGGGTGTGTGTGTCGGGGTCTTGATTTGTTAATTTCAATTTTATTTATTTATGTATTTATTTATATATTATTTATTTATTTTTCTCTTACCCCCCTGGTTGCCTTGCGGACATTCTGGGGGTGGGCCGTCAGGGGTTGTGCTGGGGTGTGGGGGGGTTCGGGGCCTGCGGGTTCGCCGTGGGCGGGGCTGGCAGTGCGCTCCCTCTGGGGCTGCTTGGACTCGGGTGTCCTGTCCTGTCCTGTCGGCAGGGCGCGGGGTGTGCCGGATCTTGGACGTCTGCTGCTCTCCACCCCAGAATGAATGGGTCTACCTCCTGGGTTTGGATGTGGGCTGCCCCATGTAGGGAGCAGGTACATGTCTTGGACCTAGGGGGTATAGAGTGTGCATCGGGATTATGAATGGAGCGTGTCGTTATTGTTTGTCTTTCTGTGACTGAGGGTGAGGATGAGGGTGGGTCTGAATGAGTGTGTCTGTGTATGAATGTTTAAGTGTCAGGCTGGGACTTGGACTGCCCCCTCTCTGATACTTCTGAGGCTACCCAGTGTCGCGCTCCTGCCACGTGGCCCCCTGGTGGGTGTTCCTCTGCCTGCGGGCGTGCTTGGGGCCCTCACTATCTGGGGCTGGGCGCTTGGGCGTTTGTCAGCTCGGCCTGGTGGCTGCCTGGTGGGGCTCGGGTCCTCTGGTCCTGTCAGGTCTGGACCTGAGGGATGGGCGTCCCCGGTGCCCGAGCCTCGGTGACCGGCCCTGGGGCTACGTCGGTGCAGCGGGCTCCGGCGGGGGCCTGTGTATTGTCGCTGTTGACCCCGGGGGGTCATTGTGTGTGGTCCCTGGTGGGGTTCGTCCGGTTCTTCCACTTGGTCGGATCTGGGGAGTGGACGAGTGGCTCGTCCTGTTCGGGTGGTCCTGGGGACTCTGGGCTCGGGGTCCTTCCTGGGGTCTTGGGCTTTGATCGCCCCTTCGTCTGTCTCGGGCTTTGGGGGGACGGGTCTCTGATGCTTCACAGTCGCTACTAAATGTTCTATTGGAGGAACCTTATTCACTTATGCATGCTCACAACCACACACAAATGGATGCAGGGATGTATATGTAGATGTATGTAGATGGGTATATAAATGAATATAAATATATATGTATGTATATTGTATATATATTTGTAGGTATGGGTATGTGTATTTATAGAAATCTACTGCAAGGTCATGAATATTATCAGTCTTTATGCTTGTATGTTTCGTTGCTGTGTTCTGTCATGTGCTTTGCAGGATTGTGGACGGAGGTTTGGTGTGTTTGCCTTGTGCTCTTTCTGTGGACAATTGTTGTTTTGTTGTCTCACTTTCTCTTTTCTTTCTTTCTCTCTATTAATAAAAAATAAAAAATAAAAAAAATAAAAAATAATAAAAATACATATTGGAGTGAGAGGATGGCTATAAGGTGTGAAGGGAGGCCATCTATAAATGGAGAAAAAAAAAGTCTGGGTTTATAAATATAAAAATAAATAAATATCACATTTTTGTCATCTGTGTATGTTTCCCATACTTGACAGACGAAATTGGCCTCTGCATTTAACCCAACCACCACCAGGTGGTGCAATGGGCAGCCGTAGTCACGGATCATCCCCGTTACCACGTGGGCGGGTGACCGTGTAACATGAAAATGTGAGCTTGGTTCATCAGGCCCGTTTCTGTCTGTCGCCGCGATTTGCCGAAGAGGCCCTGTGTTTGGACATTTGTCGAGGGACGAACCTGTTCTTGCTCCAAGCGTGCTCGGTACGAGGAGGGCCCGAGTGGGGTCTCTGCCTGGGCTCTTCCTCGTACGCTGGCCGCTTCTGCGGTGGGGCACGCGTCGTCGAGTGGTGCCTGGACTGGGCAGGTTTTCCCCCCGCATTTTCTCTTGGGGGATGAAGCTTTTACGGGGGATGCCAACCCGGAGAGCCTGTGCCTGTTTGTGTCTTTGGTCCAGTTTCGTCTGAATCCGGTCCAAAGCGTTACCTAACAGCCCCTCCGGCTGTATCGAGTGATGGAGAAAAGGCACCTTTTGTCTCTCGGGTAAGTCTGTCAGTGTCATCCAGAGATGGCGGGTCGCAATGACCACCTCCGCCATCCCCCTGCCCTGAGCAACCGCAGCAGTCCCCATCATCCGGAGCACAAAGTCAGTTGTTCTGCGGGCTTCCTCCAGCAATTCGGCAGCCACCTGCTTGTCCATTGCCACGTGAAGCTGCTGCAGCTTTTCTGCCAGGTAGGCTTGCATCAGCGCAGCCGCGTTCATGGCGCGCGCCGCAAGTCCTTGAGCCCTGTAGCATTTCTCGAGGAGAGACGCTGAGGCCCGGCAGGCCTTGCTGGGGAGAGTTGGTTTTGTTCCTGAAGAATTTGGGGCCAGGTGAGCCGCTAAAGTGTCCTCGATTTGAGGCACGTTAGCTAAACCCACCTCGTCCATTCCGTCCACGTCGAGAAATTGTGAAAGGGGTAGAAGCAAAGGGGCTCGTGGGTGAGTCCAGGTGCGTGTCAGTTCCGTGAGGAAGTCTGGGAACATAGGCATCCTCTGCCTCGTAGCAGCCTGCTGTTTCGAATAAAAATAATTTCCCGCTAGCCTTGTAACCTGTTGGTGAGGAGGGGGTTCAGGCCAAGGTACCTGTAGCGCGTCCGCTGCTCTGTGATACAGATCAAACAGAGCAGGATGGAAGAGTACGTGTCCGGGAGCGCGGGTAGGGAGGTCTGGGCGAGTCCGTCACCCTGATCCTCCAGCTCTGCGTCCGCCTCCTCCATTGAAAATTCGCCCGAGGCCGAGATAGACAACTCGTCGTCATTCATCAAGCCCCGGGTGTCGAATTCGACAGTCAGGTCCTCCATGGGGGCCAGCCCGTCAGGGGTGTCGCCCCAATCCACCCGTGTGCTGTCGTGTAGGGCCACACTCTCCAACTCCGGTGTGGGGGTGAGAGGCTCTGTGGTGTCTGCGTCCGCAGACTTGGTCGAGGTCCCCATGGCTTTGGCGACAAGGTCGACCCGATGGCGCAGCACCGTATCCGTCATGATGCAGTGTGGGCAAAAGCCAGGTGCGTCCAGCGCCGTCTTTGCATGAAGCATCCCCAAGCAGACTGGACAGGCCTCGTGGGTGTCCGTCGCTGCGAGAGAAAAGCCACAGCCACTAGGGCAGGCGCGCGAGGTGGGGCTTGCCGCCGCAGTGGTCTTCCTCGGAAATCTCGCTTTCCGCTTTCCCTTCTCTGGAGCCATTCTGTCCGAGAGGAGGCGAGCGAGTCCCTCCAGAATTCTCCTTCTTCTTTCTTGAGATGTGTAGTGATACACCTAACCTCTGATATTTTAAGCTTGACCTTCAAGTACACCTCTCTGCATCTCTTTGAAACTCTAAGTGTTACACCTTCTTGAAGCCCTCAAGGAGACGATTGGACACTTATATTGGTTAACAATTATTATGAATTAATGGACACTAATTAATCAGATTGAACTTTATCTTTAATGTGTGTTAATTCAGAATTGATCAAACAGTATATGGACAGGATGGCCCAGCACAGAAGATCAACAGCATCAGGTCAGGACTCTGCAGTCTACACTCATCTCCAGGCCAGCGGTCACTCTTTCAAGGATGAAGATGTTCACATCCTTGATAGAGAGGAACGATGGTTTGAGAGAGGAGTAAAGGAGGCCATCTTTGTGAAAAGAAACCGTCCATCATTAAACCGGGGTGGAGGCCTCCGGGTTCAACTGTCTCCCTCTTACAATGCTGTGATTGCTAGTATCACTCAGCCCTCTGTGAATAGCAAACAACCATCAGGGTGCTAATGATCCATTGTTAGGCTGATGGCCCTCCTTGATCATGTGAGCAACTGGTTTCAGGCTGTCATCAGCCAACTGGTTGTGCAACACTGTGAGAGGGTGCTATTTATAAGACTGAGCTGAATACAGCAACTCAGACTGAGGAAGTCTTTCGGACGAAAGACGAAACGTTTCTACATTTTTTTTTTTTTGCTTTGTTTTGTTTTATTTTTTGAATGTCCAGAGGACCAGACTTAGCTTTTTTAGATTTTTCTACCTGGATTATTGAGCATGCATCAGAGTATCAAACAGTATACTTTTTGTCATTTCAATGATGATCTGTTACTTGCATGAGTTTGACCTTTATGCTGGTTTATTTTCCAATACAAAGTGTGCTCTGAATCTAAGACTGTGAGTCAGGGAAAAAGCTGCTACTTCCTTCTCTGTTTTGTCTATGAAGTTAGCCATAATATTCTCGGTGCTCACAACCAGTCCATCTGGCTGTTTATGTAAACAGTTTTCCTGTTGTCCATCAAGAGTCTTTCTGCCTATGGAATTAAACTTCCATCTTTTATTTTGTTAGACCAGCCAGTAGTCATTTAGGAGGTGGGTCAGACCCCACCTCCCCTATAAATGGGCACTTCCTGCATTTTCCCTTTAGTGCTTTGGGAGAACTAAGTCAACCTGCTCTCTCCTCTGGGAAAGCTGGAGACGTTCCGGTCATGTGTCAACTCGACCCACGTTTCAGCTGGAATCATAGTAAAGCCTTACTGTGATCCTTTCACTCATTTCTGGAAGAATTTGTTTTCTGAAGTTTTATTTTGAAAATCAGTCTGTGCGCTTGACCGTTGTTTCCTGCCGAGGGAGGCGAGTTCCTCGTATCGTGAATCAGCCACACACGCTGAAGTGCCAACTGGGCGGCCGGTGGACAAACTCATCCACGTGTGTGTCCAGTCACTTCTCCGCTCTTATCTCCAAGAGACGAACCGTCAACAGGTAACGAGCCGTGGTGTGTTTGCACATGCGGGAACCCAGCAGTCTGCTCGTGTGGGAAAAAGGTGTCACCCAGTCTGGTTCAAAGTAATCAATTTCAGTTAACTTAGCTTTCATCTTCTTCCTCCTATTTCTTATTTTTCATAAGCTATTAATCTGTCAAGTAAATGTACCAACAGTTTAAGTTCCTAATTGTCTGTTTGTTTTAATTTGAATTCTTGTCAACGTAGTTATTAAATCAGAGCTAATATCGATACAAATGTTTAATGTAATTTTGTGATAGTTTCAATAAAAGGTCTATTTTCTGGTAGACCAACATAAGTTGGATTCCCTTGTGAAATTACATTTTTCCTAATTACAGTAAAAGCAATTTAGTATCGGAAAAAGGAAGAACTCGCGCATTGGTGGCAGTTTGTGCAAGATTAAAGTCTGCTCATAAACTGTGCATCTACAATAATGGTGGCTCAGTAAGTGTTTAAATACCTTACCACTCCATTATTTCATTACAGATGTCTCCTCCGTCGTGTTGCTTCAGCTGGCCAGCCCGCTAGCTTGGTTTAGCGAGGCAGCCTCCTTTTTTTTTAATACCATACCATACCATACCATTTTATTTATAAAGCACTTTAAACAGGAACAAGTCCACACCAAAGTGCTGGACAAACAAACACGCAACAGGCAACACAGACAATGAAGTACAACACGAAAAACATAAAAACATTGCAGATCATAAATCAAACGATCCAATACAAATCAGCTGGCATTGAAAGCAATGGAGTAGTAGTGAGTTTTTAACCGGGATTTGAAAACCGAGAGGGAGGGGGCCTGTTTGATGAGCAGCGGTAACTCGTTCCAGAGTCTTGGGCCTGCTACAGAGAACGCCCTGTCACCCCTGCGCTTAAGGCGAGTTTCTGGAACTATTAAGAGTACCTGATCCTCTGACCTCAAAGCACGTGGAGGGACATATGGGTGTATCAGATCCGAGAGATAGGCGGGGGCGAGACTGTTCAGCGATTTGTAGACATACATGAGAATTTTGAATTGGATTCGAAGATGAACCGGTAGCCAGTGAAGGGAGGCCAAGACTGGTGTAATGTGCTCTCTTTTGCGTGTGCTGGTTAAAAATCGGGCAGCTGCGTTCTGAACCAGTTGTAATCGTGCAATGGTGGCTTGACTGACGCCAAACAGAAGTGAATTGCAGTAATCAAGCCTAGATGTAATGAATGCGTGAATCACTGTCTCCAGGTGCTTTTTGGATAATATGGGCTTCAGCTTAGACAGACGCCTCAGCTGGAAAAAACAGGATTTGACGATCATGTTTACATGACTGTTGAGTTTCATGGAAGGATCCATTATCACTCCCAGATTTTTGACTTTTTGTTTTTCGGACAGGGGTAGAGCAGACAGGTCAATGCA
Organism: Garcialebias charrua; assembly: GCA_038048925.1. Classification (NCBI taxonomy): domain Eukaryota; kingdom Metazoa; phylum Chordata; class Actinopteri; order Cyprinodontiformes; family Rivulidae; genus Garcialebias; species Garcialebias charrua. The sequence goes on from JBBPBX010008664.1 coordinate 27,160, forward strand.
GTGGTTTGAGGTTGTGTCATTGGGAAGGAACAATATGGCTTCAGACTTCTTATCATTGAAGCTTAAGAAATTTAAAGCCATCCAGTCCCTGATGTCAGCCAGGCAGTCGAGCAGAGGTTGAATAGAGCCTGTACCATTTTGTCTTAGGGGGAAGTAGATTTGACAGTCATCAGCGTAGAAGTGGAAAGGTATACAGGTAGTCCCCGACTTACGAGCGCTCTGACTTACGAGGTCCCGGACTTACGAGCATGCATCTCATTAAAAAAAAAAAAAAAAAAATTTTTTTTTTTTACTTTTTTTTTTTATTTTATAAATGAATACATGTACAGTACTGGACAGTCACCAAGCACTTAGTCTATCCTAACACAGTTTTTAAAGATGAAGGAATAAGTTGAATTGTCTCCCTTTCACATAAAGGGAGCAAGCTCCCTATGGAGCCTGCAGGGAGGAGGGAGACAATTCAACTGATTCCTTCATCTTTAAAAACTGTGTTAGGATAGGCTAAGTGCTTGGTGACTGTACAGTACTGTACATTTATCTATTAATAAATAAAAAACAATAAAAAATAAAAATACTGTATATACTGTATATTTTTAATAAATAGATAAATGTACAGTACTGTACAGTCACCAAGCACTTAGCCTATCCTAACACAGTTTTTAAAGATGAAGGAATCAGTTGAATTGTCTCCCTCCTCCCTGCAGGCTCCATAGGGAGCTTGCTCCCTTTATGTGAAAGGGAGACAATTCAACTGATTCCTTCATCTTTAAAAACTGTGTTAGGATAGGCTAAGTGCTTGGTGACTGTACAGTACTGTACATTTATCTATTAATAAATAAAAAACAATAAAAATAAAAAACTGTATATACTGTATATTTTTAATAAATAGATAAATGTACAGTACTGTACAGTCACCAAGCACTTAGCCTATCCTAACACAGTTTTTAAAGATGAAGGAGTCAGTTGAATTGTCTCCCTCCTCCCTGCAGGCTCCATAGGGAGCTTGCTCCCTTTATGTGAAAGGGAGACAATTCAACTTATTCCTTCATCTTTAAAAACTGTGTTAGGATAGGCTAAGTGCTTGGTGACTGTCCAGTACTGTACATGTATTCATTTATTAAAAATAAAAAAAAAAAAAAAAAAAAAAAAAAAAAAAATTTTTTTTTTTTTACTATGTGATCCTACTTACGAATTTTTGACTTACGAGCGCCCCCTAGTGACGGAACTCGCTCGTAAGTCGGGGACTACCTGTATTGTGTTTCCGGAAAATAGCACCGAGTGGCAGCAGGTATAAGGAGAACAAGAGAGGACCCAGGATGGACCCCTGCGGAACCCCCCATTTAAGAGCCGCCACTGCAGAAGTAAAATCATTGATGGACACACAAAAAGACCTGTCAGAGAGGTAGGATCTGAACCAGTTTAGGGCTGATCCTGAGATGCCCACCCACTGCTCCAACCTAGCAATGAGGATCTCATGGTCGATGGTGTCGAAAGCGGATGTGAGGTCCAATAGGACAAGCAGCACAGAGTCACCAGTATCTGTGGATAGAAAGATGTCGTTAAAAACCTTCAGTAGGGCAGTCTCAGTGCTGTGGAGGGATTTGAAGCCAGACTGGAATAGCTCGGGGATAGCGTGATCCTCCAGGAAGCACTTTAGTTGGGACTCAACTATTTTCTCTAGAAGTTTAGAAACAAATGGGAGTCTGGAGACAGGCCTGAAATTGGATAATACTGACGGGTCGAGGTTTGGTTTTTTCAGGAGGGGTTGAACAGCAGCATGTTTTAATGATTTTGGCACCACACCCGAGGATAGACTGCTATTTACAATCGAGAGAATGGAGGGACCTAGAGTGTGAAAAACCTCCTTTAGAAGCCGAGGGGGGACCACATCGAAGGGGGAGCCAGATGGTTTCAGGTTGCACATGACCTGCTCTAGAGAGGACAGAGAGACTGGTTCAAAATGTTCAAACACAGCAACAGATTGAGGTGGGATGGATGGATCGTGAGATGGAGGAGAAATGAGAGCCCTGGTGGTTGCGATTTTATCTAAAAAGAAATGTTGGAAGTTCTCGCACAGCTCAGTCGAGGCTTCCATGGGTGATTGTTCAGTGAGGTGGAGAACAGAGTTTAGGGTGGAGAACAGAACTCGAGGGTTACGAGAGTTTGCAGCAATGATATCAGAGAAGTATTGTGATTTAGCAGTTTTCACTGCTTTCTGATATCGGCGCCAGCTCTCTTTTACCATCTCAAAAGAGACCTGCAGACTGTCTTTTTTCCATTTCCTCTCCACCTTTCGGCATTGCTGCCTGGCAGCTCTGGTCGTGTCATTCAGCCACGGTTCGGCCCTGAGTTTTGGTCTTCTCGGTTTAATAGGCGCCACTTGATCCAAAGCCTTTAAACAAACAGAGTCAAACTGGTTTGTCAGCTCCTCAGTGCTGGAGAGGAACCCCGGGGGCTGAATTAACATGTCATTGTTGTAAACCTCAGTGAAACGTGCGGCAGTTAAATGGTTAACATTCCTGCCTTTACGTGCAGGAATGCATGTTTTAGGGGTTACATGGGGGATGGTGAACTGAAAATTGACTGGCCTATGATCCGAGAATACATTGTCACCTATTTCAAGGTTTGAAACGGTCACATCACATGTTAAAACAAGGTCCAACAAATGTCCACGCTGCTGTGTGGAAGAGTTCACGTGTTGAGTTAAATTAAATGAGTCCAATAAATCTAAAAAGTCCTTAACCATGGGCTTCTCAGGACAACACACGTGCAAGTTGAAGTCGCCTGAAATGACGACCCGAGAATATTTGGCTGTAATTTCAGCCAAGAAATCAGAAAACTCGCTGATGAAGTTCTTGGAGCGAGGCGGCCGGTAGACAAGAGCACACAAAGTTACAGGTGAATGGCCTAGTTCAAAAACAGTCAGCTCAAAGCTAGAGCAGGAGACTGGAATGGACAGTTGTTTACAGTCAAAAGTTGATTTGAAGATAGTTAATAACCCACCGCCACGACCTGATGGTCGCGGGTCGTTAAAAAACAAACAGTTTGGTGGTATTATTTCCGTCAGCGCGCTGGACTCACCCGGCGACATCCACGACTCTGTGATGCAGAAAAAGTCCAAGTCGTGATCTTCAAAGTAATCCCTGAGGATGAACGTTTTGTTGCAAACAGATCGGGCGTTGACAACACAGAATTTGATGATATCCGAGCTAGCCGCTGATGAGCTGCTAGCAGCTGATGAGCTAACAGCTGGTGGGGGAGCGCGCGTCCGCGGCTCGCTGCCCACAGAGAGCTGCTCCGGCCGGAGATCCCCGTTGTTTTCCTGGTCCGTGCACGCGGGAGACTGGCGATGAGAATCGAGACCATCAGCTGAAGACAGCGAGGCAGAACGCCGGGCTCTGAGCTTCACCAGCCGGCCAGCTCGAGAGCCGCGTTTCTTCCTCCGAGTCGATCGATTTCTCCGTGCAGGCTGGTGAGAAGAGCGGAGGTAAACGGGCAGCTCGTCTCCGAGCAACGGGGGTAGAGGGGGTCGCCCCGAAGTACGCTCATACTGGCCCGAATCAGCGACATCCGCGGCAGCAAAACGTAAATCCAGAAGCTGCTTCCGATCATAAACCAGCAGTGTACTTATGTCTCCAATGAAGAACGAACAAAACACAAAAATTCCAAACACCCACAGGAGAGGTGGATACGCAGCCATGCTTATGGGCGCCATCTTGGAAAATATTAATGGCGTAGTTAGCGCCATAGCGAAGAAATCTGTAGAGAGAAGAGAGACAAACTTTGGGGTTAGGTAGAAAAATGCTGGACCAGCTTTCGCCAGACCAGCAGTACGCAGGGAATAATTCTCTGTGCGCTCTGTGTAGGGAGCGAGCTCACCTCGAATGAGCGATGGAAGCAGCAGAGAAGTCCCGCAAAGAGGTAGTTCAGGTTTAAGCGAGGTGAAGGGCAAAAAAGAGGAAGATGGAGGGGCGCACGCCACTTAAGTAGCCAGAGGGCGGGGCCTCTAGCGCGGCAGTGACGCCCCTAGCCGTAAAGGCGTGAGTATATTCCTTCAGGTAATCGCGCGGGGGCGCAATTCCCATAGCAAGTATGTTGCACCTGAGAACATGACTGAAAGGGAACCAAAGCTGTGAGTCGATATTGTTTCATGGAGATTGGATCTGCAGCAGACAACACGTCTGACTTGTTAGCGCTCTTGAAACAACATCATCTGAACGTGAACATCTTCTACAAGCAAGAAAAGCAGCTTGTTACAAATACCGCTAACAGCAGCAGCATTTAAACAACCTTCATCAGGTAATTCAGATTGGTCCAGAGCAATTACACAAGCTGTTGGAGTTTTTAAAGCTCTGGATCTATGTCTGAATGTTGTTGATGTGCCGGCTTAAAGTTATTGAGCCTCGCTACGACATCCATCACGTCATCAGCCAAAAAGTTCAGCACTTCATGAAAAAGCTCAAACTGATATTGTCAACAAGCCCCGGAGCCGATTAAAGCCCTGATGATGATGATGATGACCGAGAGATTCAACCACCTGATAACAACCGTTCAAGAAGAAGTATTGTTCTTTTATTATTATCTAATTAACCATCTAATTAACCTTTTTAATTTAAAACTATAATCTTATTAACTCGTTTTTTTTTACCTCTTGTGTTTTGTTTCCAGTCTGGGACAGAGATAGCAGCTGACTTCTTCTTCTTCAGGGAAATCCACCAGAGATGACCTGCAGCTAAGAAGTGTGTGATGACTGAACTCTGAACTTTTCCAGGGACCTGTCCCACCTGAGGGAGCAGGTCCAAGAAGAGGTTGTGAGTAATGAGGACAAATACAGCCACACTGCTGCTACTGTTGTTATTGAGATGATTTTCCCCACCGCTGGAGATATTCATTGCAACTAGATCTGTGCTTTTAGCAGAAAATGTGGACAAGTTGGTCTTTTTGGACAAAAACGAAACTTGATTAGTTAGATTGTAAACAGTCTGTTGCTGCTTATTGTTTTGGTTCTGACTGTTATTGTTTTTTTTTATTATTGTTAGTATAGTTTATTTATTGTAAAGAGTGCTGTTTATTTAAAATATCATTCAAATGGGTCGCTTTTATTTATTTTTATACAAACGTATTGTTTACTTGGCATATTTTCAGAATAAACATTTTGTAAGGCTTTATTTCGTCCTTTTTTTTTTGTTTGTACCGAAAATTAACCGAACTGAGCCCTCCTTGAAACTGAACCTAACCGAAATGTGATTTTAGTGTACCGTTACACGCCTAGAAGATGGTGATTGTGAGGGTAAAATTGTGTGTGTGTGTGTGTGTGTGTGTGTGTGTGTGTGTGTAACATTGTCTTTATTGTACATGTGTTTCAGTGGTTCCTGCCTCCGTTTACAGCTGATTAAGAAGCAGAAGCTCCTCAAGACTGAAGGCCTGATGTTGACCAGCAGGACCCAGAGCCTCTTATCATAAAGTGGAAGAAAAGACCTTAAGACCAGTGTGCTGGGTGACCAACTTAATATGGAGGAGACTGATATCAGATTTTTGGTCACTACAGTTTCGTTAAAGAGTGAGGAGTATTTAAATAAAAAAACACTTACCAGGAACCCAGATTTAAAAATTCACAAAGGCAGTTCTAGCTCTTCAAAGACTGACGTTAACGGGGACGATGAAGAGGATGATGAAATGACCAATCCTGACTCTCTGCTAAAGAACTCATCAGACTCTGAATCAGAACGTGAAGACAGTATGAAAGACTGGAAGGAGAGCAGGGCTTCTGAATCAGAGGTAAAAACTGTCAACAAATCTTTGAGCTGCTCTGAGTGTGGTAAGCAGTATGACAGTAACCAGACTCTTCAAAGACACATGACAAGTCATTCAGGAGTGACGTCTTCAAGCTGTCTGCTTAATAAGAAATGTGTTGGAAAGAAGAAAAATATAGAGTCACGCAGAAAAGTCCAGACAAGGCCTACATTAATAAGCTGTGATGACTGTGGTAAAAGATTTACTTTTAAATCATATTTAATCTCACACATGAGAGTCCACACAGGAGACAAGCCATTTCCTTGTGATCTTTGTGGACATAGATTTAGTCGTAAGACAGATTTAAACAAACACATGAGAGTCCACACAGGAGACAAGTCATTTTCTTGTGATCTTTGTGGACATAGATTTAGTCATAAGACAGATTTAAACAAACACATGAGAGTCCACACAGGAGACAAGCCATTTCCTTGTGAAATTTGTGGACAAAGATTTAGTCGGAAGGCAAGTTTAAACTTGCATATGAGAGTCCACACAGGAGACAAGCCATTTCCTTGTGAACTTTGTGGACAAAGATTTAGTCGGAAGGCAAGTTTAAACAGACACATGAGAGTCCACACAGGAGACAAACCATTTCCTTGTGATCTTTGTGGACAAAGATTTAGTCATCAGGCAAGTTTAAACTCACACATGAGAGTCCACACAGGAGACAAGCCATTTCCTTGTGAACTTTGTGGACAAAGATTTAGTTGGAAGACGAATTTAAACAGTCACATGAGAGTCCACACAGGAGACAAGCCATTTCCTTGTGAACTTTGTGGACAAAGATTTAGTTGGAAGACGAGTTTAAGCAATCACATGAAAGTCCACACAGGAGACAAACCATTTCCTTGTGATCTTTGTGGACAAAGATTTAGTCAGAAGGCAAGTTTAAACCCACACATGAAAGTCCACACAGGAGACAAACCATTTCCTTGTGATCTTTGTGGACAAAGATTTAGTCAACAGGCAAGTTTAAACTCACACATGAAAGTCCACACAGGAGACAAACCGTTTCCTTGTGAACTTTGTGGACAAAGATTTAGTCGGAAGGCAAGTTTAAACTCGCATATGAGAGTCCACACAGGAGACAAGCCATTTCCTTGTGAACTTTGTGGACAAAGATTTAGTCGGAAGACAAGTTTAAACAGACACATGAGAGTCCACACAGGAGACAAACCATTTCCTTGTGATCTTTGTGGACAAAGATTTAGTCATCAGGCAAGTTTAAACTCACACATGAGAGTCCACACAGGAGACAAGCCATTTCCTTGTGAACTTTGTGGACAAAGATTTAGTTGGAAGACGAATTTAAACAGTCACATGAGAGTCCACACAGGAGACAAGCCATTTCCTTGTGAACTTTGTGGACAAAGATTTAGTCATCAGGCAAGTTTAAGCAAACACATGAAAGTCCACACAGGAGACAAACCATTTCCTTGTGATCTTTGTGGACAAAGATTTAGTCATCAGGCAAGTTTAAACTCACACATGAAAGTCCACACAGGAGACAAACCATTTCCTTGTGATCTTTGTGGACAAAGATTTAGTCAGAAGACAAATTTAAACTCGCATATGAGAGTCCACACAGGAGACAAGCCATTTCCTTGTGAACTTTGTGGACAAAGATTTAGTTGGAAGACGAGTTTAAGCAAACACATGAAAGTCCACACGGGACAAGCCATTTACTTGTGAACTTTGTGGACATAGATTTAGTCAGAAGGAAAATTTAAACTCGCACAGGAGAGTCCACACAGGAGACAAGCCATTTCCTTGTGAACTTTGTGGACAAAGATTTAGTAAGAAGACAAGTTTAAGCAAACACATGAAAGTCCACACAGGAGACAAGCCATTTACTTGTGAACTTTGTGGACAAAGATTTAGTTGGAAGACGAGTTTAAGCAAACACATGAAAGTCCATACTGGAGACAAGCCATTTCCTTGTGAACTTTGTGGACAAAGATTTAGTCAGACGACACATTTAAACTCACACACAAGAGTCCACACTAGAGTGGAAACGTTCTACCAGAAAATATTAAAATAATCATAGCCATGAGATGCAACTGGTGTTTTAACACCCAAATAAAATTAATTTTGATTTTGTAAAATATACTGTATTCTGTAACAATTTTTGAACAAGTTCCTAATCTATGATTTGCTCCTAATTTCTCAAGAATACTTTAAAAACAAACTAATTAAACCTTAGATCATAATTTGGATTATAGATGTTGGTTCTAAAATACTGGTTCAGTGGTTGTGCAATATGTGGAGAGAACCAACCAACCAATCAAATTGTTTTTTCAAACAGTCAGACCCCATAAAATGTTATTCATGTAATTCCTGAGAGAATTGTTATTTAATCAGTTAGTTACTTGGTTAATTAACAGATTTCTCATGCAGATGAACTAATTGTGTTTTAATTAAGGATGGGGCTGATCCAGTATCAGTATTGACCTCGGCCTCCTATACCAGCATAATTTACCTATCGGATTTTTCCGATACACTCTGCAAAGATTTCCGATCCATGATGAATGTCTATGTCTGCTGAAACATCTCCACATGTGATTCCCTGCCAGCTGCTCTGCAAGGCAGGGAATCAAACTATGGAATGGATTTTGTGAAGGAAATTCATTTTATAGTTTGAAGCCAGCTAAAATGTGAGTAAATACAAGAGGACGGAGAGCAGCACTGTGGCTAACGGCTAACCAACTTTTCATCTTAACATGTCCGCTATGTGGAAGTATTTTACACTAAACACCGCAAGACAGCAACGTGCAATGTCTGCAGAGCTGCTGTACCAAGAGAAGAACGCTCTGTTGTGACCTACAATACATCAAACTTAATAAACATCTGAAAAAGCACCACGTTAAAGAGCACAAGGATTGTTTAACCAGGCACTGTTGTAAAGTTAGTTTTACTTTGGACGTTCGAGCTCCCTGGCTTCAGCGGTGTGTTCCTCTCGTTTAGTCCGAAGCAGGCTGTCTAATATCCATCAGCTGCACTCAGTCTGCCCGTCTCAGAGGAGGAGCAGACTGAGTGCAGCTGACTGAACTGCCTGCTTCACTGCTTGATTGAATATTTGCGCCAAGATATAGTTTACATTTACCCTCCAGGACATATTTATCAGTACAACAGTAGACAATCATAAAAAAGGATATGAACTGGAAAAATAAAAGAAATTTATTTAAATAAAATTTAAGAAAAGCTACATTATAAAGTGATCTAAAATACTAAAATCAGGAACATGTCTGTGTTGGTTTTTGCCATGAACTTAGCAGATGTTTGAAGCCATTAATCACTTTAATATCAAAAAAGGTGTTCAATACAGAAACAACTGGACTTTATTTGTAACAGAAAACATTTTGCTTCCTATCCAGGGAGCTTTATCAATTCGATGAGCAGGCTGTGAGAGAGAGAAGTTATAAACAGGCTTGTGATGGCACACACCAACCTATGTAAATTGGAAGCTAACACACACACATACTTGAGTTAACACATACATGTGACACATTCAAAGTTCAGCATGTGGCAGCAGGGCTTACAGAAAACACAAACACATCCTACTGTATGTAAATTGACAAATCACACCTCACATCTTAATAGCAGGGACCTCTCAAAATCTTTGTTAATCTAATTCACAAACGATTTTTTGTGTGTGGTGTCTTGTCCACAAGACAAGACACCAACACACAAACAGAGTGGTGTAGTGTACACAGTCCAGTGCAGCGAGGACTGTCCAGACCTCTACATTGGAGAAACTAAGCAGCCCAATCACAGACAAATGTCCCAACACAGGAGAGCCTCCTCCTCTGGACAAAACTCAGCTGTTCACCTCCACCTCATGGACAAGGGACACTCTTTTGAGGACCAGAATGTGCATATTTTGGACCAAGAGCACAGGTGGTTTGAGAGGGGTGTGAAGGAAGTGGTTTATGTAAAATGGGAGAAATCATTGTTAAACAGAGGAGGAGGACTCAGATTCCATTTTTCTAAAACATATATTGCGGCCCTGGGGTTGATTCCCAGACGTTTCGCACCTGATGAGAACAGCGGAGCCTCGTTTGTGAATTAGACTAGCAAAGACTTTGAGAGGTCCCTGCTATTAAGATGTGAGGTGTGATTTGTCAATTTACATACAGTAGGATGTGTTTGTGTCTTCTGTAAGCCCTGCTGCCACATGCTGAACTTTGAATGTGTCACATGTATGTGTTAACTCAAGTACAGGTATGTGTGTGTGTTAGCTTCCAATTTACATAGGTTGGTATGTGTCATCCCATGCCTGTTTATAAATTCTCTCTCTCTGAGCCTGCTCATTGAATTGATAAAGCTCCCCGGATGGGAAGCGAAACGTTTTCTGTTACAAATAAAGTCCAGTTGTTTCTGTATTGAACGCCTTTTTTGATTTTATCATGTCCTGGACGACTGAGAATCTTCACCAGCACTTTAATATCCACTTCTTTAATATCCACTTCAGCATATTGATTTTATGCTATTAGTGCTTAGTGTATATTTAGTTGATGTTTATCTTAGTTCATATCTTAGACCTTATTACTGTTTTTCTTTTGCATTTTGTTGTGGGATGTAACTGGGACCCTGTGTACATAATCTCATTCCATGTACCACATGTGGTGTGTATGACAGTAAAACTATGACTGACTGACTCTGTCTTTAAAGCTAGGAATAAAAACATGCTTTGTGTTAGCAGGATTTAATTCTAACTTTGAAACTTATCCAACATTAAAATTTACCTCAAGTTGCGGTTTTGGACATGCATGATAATCACCAGAAAAAAATTTCAGTCACCCATCAAACACCTTGTTTCTTCAGCTAAATTTATTGAAATTCCAGGAATTGGTTGAATATAGTATTTTATCAGTTATGCATAGGGCTCATAATAACACATTACCTTTAAATATCCAAAGAAATTTTATAAAAAGACAAAGTTATTACAATCTCAAAGGGACAGATATTCATCAAACCACAATTCAGAACCAGCTTAAAGGGACGGTCTACCTCAATTCAGGGAGTTCGATTGTGGAATGTCTGGAGAGTGATGTTAAAAATGCAAAATCAATGTATACATTTAAGAAAAAGGTCAAAAAGGACTTGCTCAAAAACTATATATGATGTAACTTAGTGTGTTGTATATTACACTTATGTTGACTGATGATGTAGCTTAGTGTGTTGTGTATTACAGTTAGAAAAATTAAGTAGAGTTATTCTTTTGTGATGTAGTTTGTGTATTACAGTTAGAAAAATTAAGTAGAATTATTCATTTTGTGATGTAGTTTGTGTATTACAGTTAGAAAAATTAAGTTGAATTATTCATTTTCTTGTAGTTTGTGTATTACAGTTAGAATGATGTAGTTTGTGTATTACAGTTAGAAAAATTAAATAGAATTATTCATTTTGTGATGTAGTTTGTGTATTACAGTTAGAAAAATTAAGTAGAATTATTCATTTTCTGATGTAGTTTGTGTATTACAGTTAGATAAATTAAGTAGAATTATTCATTTTGTGATGTAGTTTGTGTATTACAGCTAGATAAATTAAGTAGAATTATTCATTTTGTGATGTAGTTTGTGTATTACAGTTAGTAAAATTAAGTAGAATTATTCATTTTGTGATGTAGCTTGAAGGTTAACATTGGTTGAACAAACAGTGAAATAAGGGGCAGATATAATAAGATTTCATCTTCTTTCTGCTCCTTTCATTTTATCCTACTTGTATTCTTGTATCTGATGAAACTGTCTTGTATTGTTCTTTAAAAATGAATGAATAAACATCAAATGATTATGTTTGTACAAATTGTACTTGCCTGTAGAGAGGATATTATTACAGCCTCATATAAAATCAATAATGATGATTTTATCGGAATAGTATCGATATCGGTCGACATCCAGATTTAGGTATCATGATCTGATCAAAAGTTCTTTTTTTTAAGTGGATCGGTGCATCCCTAGTTTTAATGAAACCAACCTTATAGTTTTTTTTTAATATAAATTATGTAGCATTCATCCAACCAAGGCCTTATCAGAGACAAAAGTGTCCCTCAAAGACACAGAACATCCTCAGAGACACTGTGTCTCCTACCCACTGCTTTTGTGTGTTAATCTCCCAAGTCAGGATGAGTCTACATCCTGACCACCCCTGGTTCCATTCTGACTATGATAATTAAATATCTCTGCTAATCGGCTCTATGCACGCTACACTTCCGTGTTTGATTAATAGACCATGGGAACTTCCGGTTCAGAGCGGATGCTAGCGGAGCGCTGAGTTTGAAAGGCAATGGCTGAGTCTCTTGCGTTTACTCGTTGTTTGTTGGAACTTCCCAAAATTTCCGTGAATGATGTAAGACACATTGTTCGTTTCTCAAGCTCAGCTCCATAGAGCTTAATGGATAAAGGCTTCAAATTTTATGTTTGTTCGTACATAACAAACTTTGAAGGTAGGTCGCTAATGCTAACTCATAACTAGCATCACAACTCCTTGACCGAAGACTAGAAAGCTGTGTTTTGAAGACATTACTTTTGCAGACTAATGTTTCACACATCTGTTTGTAATATCCAGTGTCAGGTAAAAGCTGCTTTACAGGGGAAGTGACAGTAAGAGCTCAGTGTTATCACTCAATGAAGAAATCTGAGGCTCCTCACCAACTGAGAGTAGGGATACCAAACAAGATCTATCGTTCCGTCCTGTTGGACTTGTTCTGTTGTTCCAAAAAAAAAAAGTATATTTACAACTTACAGCGGACCTATTAAGCTCACTTTTACACTGCTTTTGAGCACAAGGCTTAAACTATTTTGCATTAAACATTATTTTTAAATACGTGTCTAAAGTTCATTCTGTATTTCAGCTTACACTGCGTGATGCAGCACCTGTTGTGCTGACAAGGAGTTCCTGTTCCTGTGTTGCTGGGAAAGCAATGTGCAACCATTTAGTTGCCCTCCTGTACCAAACTGCACATTATTCACAGAGTGGGATGTCAGCCGTGCCACCTGTCCTGTCATGCACTGAAACTGAACAAAAGTGGCACAAACCTCGAACCATGGTTTGTATTGTTGTTGGGTTTTTTTTCAGTGTTCTTTTCTCTAAAGTACTTATAAGTAATGTTTGATGTACTGTTTTTTGTAGGGAGTAAAGCCTGGACCAGTGGATGGCATGGCAGTTCTCAAGGCCAAATCAGGAGCTACTTCAACTAGTGGAATAAGGTATACTGTACTACACATTTGTGGTATGTTGCTCTTACTCCCACATTAAACATGTGGTATGTTTAAGAAAAAGTCATATTTTAGTTCTACTGTAGTTTATTAATTTTTAACAAGTTTCAAGTCTGGCGGTACTTGCAAGAACTATCTTTTATTACATGGTACTTAATGTTCTACAGTACACCAAATCAAACTAAATCCCTTGTGTAAGAACACATTCAAAATGTTTTTTAATTACTTCATACTCCTTTCTTACATTTGCAAAAGATAATTAGGTCAAACATAGAATATTATCACTACACCTTACATTATTTAAATATCCACTCTAATTTATTTTTTAGATCCACTCTCTACAAGGGATACAGTGGTGAGCTGCCAGCCCCGTCCACTCTGAACCCTTCTCCTCACTATGCTGCATTTGAGCCAGAAATCCTACCCTTGATCTGCCACATGAACATCTCCACGGATAAACCTCTTGTGGACTCTCAGTTTGGAAAAGTGCAGGCTGGCAGTTTTCTGTCTTATCACCATCCTCCATTGTTTCCTCATGGCAAGACGATACATGAAGATGCACCACCTTATCCAAAGTTACCACTGGACGACTACCACATCACACCAACTGACTGTAGTTTTGTACCAACGAGCCAGGAACAACTTCATCTGCACTCACTGAGTGTGACACTGTCCCAGTCTCGTCTAATAGAAGCTTCAACAAGAGGTCAAAGTGCAGCACCTGATTGGCATCTTCTAAGGAAGGAGAGGGTGACAGCATCTCACTTCAGAGAGGTGTGTCATGTGCGAGGTGACAAATCAGCTGACAATTTGGCAGAGAGAATCATCCGGGGAGTAAGAGCAACTTCACACATGAAGAGAGGGCTTGACATGGAAGCAGGAGCTTTGAACGACTATGCAACCATGAAAAATGTGAACACAACGCAGTGTGGGCTTGTTGTGCATCCAGATGCGCCATGGTTGGGAGCATCACCTGATGGACTTGTGTATGATCCACTGGAGAGACCAGCATTTGGCTTGGTGGAAATTAAGTGTCCAAACACCCAGAGCTACATCGACTGTGGATACTTAATGGTGGAACAAGGCCAGCACAAACTTAAGAAAAGTCATTCATATTACTGGCAGATACAGGGGCAGCTGCTCATCACTGGAATGTCATGGTGTGATTTTGTTGTATGTGCTAATGATGACATGTTTGTGCAGCGCGTTCATAGGGATGAGGTAATGCTGACCACTCTGAAACAGAAATGTGATTTGTTTTTCTTTTGTACTTACCTCTCAAAATACCTATCTGTTGGTTAAGATTAAAAAAACACAGTTGTCAAGTTAATATTACTTGTTCAACAGTATTTACAGTAAAATTAAGTTGCTGTAATTGTAGTATCCTTAATATATTAATTGCTCATGTTATAATGCAAATATTTTTGTTTCCTTCAGAAACTGTTTTTGTTTCCATTACAAAGCAATTGTTGTGATTGTTTTAAGATTTTAAAAAAAAATTAAGATTTGTTTTTGTGAAGATTTTTTATATACATCTACACAAATGTGCAACAGGTTTGGGACAACTATTTAACAGTAAAAGTTTCGCAAAATATGAAATTGTTGGATCTTATTTGGACAACTCACAATAGATAATGAAAAAGCCATTAAATTATCAACATACTTAAAAACAAATGATTCTTGTAAAGTTATAAACAACTAGAAATACACAGTATTAGATTAGACAAATGTAAAATTAATATACTGTTCGAATATTGTTATACAGTACAACAAAAAAAACAACAAAAATGTAAATTACGTTAAAATGAGCAAATTACTTCAAAATCAATTGAGGCAACTATATATATATATTATTTTAAACAATTGTATATACAAACAGTCATTTTCTGGCCCAGGTTTTAACGAGGGGCCCATTCTGGTAGTTGACCAGGCCACAGCAAAAAGCTGGTTAATGCAGCCAGTTAGGGACAAGGGAATCTCGGTGTTGAAGAGTTTGTGCTCCTTAACCCTTCTGATCACACGCTCCACGTGAACTCTGAGCCTTGCAATAGACTGTGTCTTCTTAACATCTGCTCCTGACAGCTGCTGCTTCTTCCTCAGGAAGGCAGGTATGTAAACCTTGCATGGAACAAGATCCTCCACCAGGAAACCCTTGTCTACCATGAGAGCCATCGTAGGTTTGAGGAGAGGCACCAGACCTGACTGCTTTAAAATCTCACGGTCACTTATGCTGCCTTCATACAATGGTGACACAAATGTCACTGCACCATGGGGGGCCTTCCCAATGAGTCCCTTAAAGGTGCAGTGGGACTTGTAGCTGGAGAACACCTCACTCTGCAGCAGCAGGGAATCAGGGGTCTGGCAGCGTAGCTCTGTGCAGTCCAGGATAACATGCGTGTCGGGGTACTCTGAAAAGACTTCAGGTAGATTCTGCTTAACTGTCTCCTCATCCAGCCAGATGCCAATTGCTCCAAGCACCATGCAAAGGAAGTTAGCCCAGGTGGTGATGATACGGCTCACAGTGGACTGATGGATCTTAAATTTGTGAGCTAGGTCTTTCTGCACTGGCCCCAGTGATAAGTAAGTCATAAAGAGAAAAAATCATCAATGGGCTGGAGAGACTGCAAATAAAAATAATGTTTATGCTTTAATATAACCAAAGATTAAAATCACAGCGTTGTGCGATGTTTGTAACTAAAACATCAATACATATTCAAATAAGAGAGAGAGTAAAAGCTTACTGTTGAAACAACAGATTGAATAATCTGAGCTCTGGTCACACGAATGATGTCATTTGTGGCTGGTTCTATCTGGCTCCAAAAGGACATCAGGTGGGCATAACTTGCAAATCTGTTAATAGAGCAACATCTTTGGTTAAAATCTCAAAGAATCCTAAAGCTTTTCAGAATGCAGGAATTACAGAAATGAAGCTTTTTGCATTTTTTAGAAAAAAACAAACACACTTGTAATTACTGATCCAACAGGTGGCACTGTTTTATTATATTTTACAATGCTCATTGCCTTTATAAATTCAACGTTTTGCCCTGACTTTACTTGTCAAAGCTTACATTTAAGTATTTCTATGAAACACACTGACATAAAATGTCAGATTTAAAATAAAAATGTAAATAAGATGTGTGAGACATACAGAACATACTTCAAATGCTATTTCCATAAATTTATATTTAGTTACATTAAATTCATGTCCATCTTACCTTGTATAAAACCTGATGTCCTCATCAGAGGCAGCAAACCTTTCCAAATTTTTGGACTGTTTGGTGCATATGGAGGGAGATGACAGTCTCAACATTGAAGTTTACAGAAAACCAACCCACACAGACCAATATCTCCTGTTCGACTCTCACCATCCACTGGAGCACAAACTTTCTGTCATCAGAACTTTACAGCATCGGGCAGAACACATCCCCACAAGGACAGAAGGGAAGGAAAAGGAACAGAAACACATCAAAAAATCTCTGCAATCATGTGGATATCCCAACTGGGCGTTTGTCAAGTCAGCAAGGAAATCTGTTAAACACAATAATGAACAGAAAAAGTCTAACAGACGGAAAAACATTGTCATTCCTTATGTTGCTGGAGTCTCAGAGAATTTCAGAAGGATTTTTAACAAACACAACATCCCAGTATAGAGGCTGGTGCATCCGAAGGACAGAACCCCCACACACAAACAGAGTGGGGTGGTTTATGCAGTCCAGTGCAGCGAAGTCTGCTCAGACCGTTACATCGGAGAAACGAAACAACCTATCCACAAAAGAATGTCTCAACATAGGAGAGCAACCTCCTCTGGACAAAACTCTGCAGTTCACCTCCACCTCACGGACAAGGGACACTCCTTTGAGGACCAGAATGTTCAAATTTTGGACCGAGAACACAGATGGTTTGAGAGGGGGGTAAAGGAAGCTGTGTATGTTAAGAGAGAAAAACCTTCTCTTAACAGAGGAGGAGGTCTGGTCAGTGTACCTTTCGTTCAATTGTTTTTTCATAGAGAATCAAAAATCAAAAAATGAAGAAACGACTTGTCATTTCATTATTCATTTTTATGTGGGATTCAACAAATACAATACATCATTGTTTTCTGCATTTTTTACTTTAACCTCAAATCAAAAATCAAACTTTGGAAAACTGTCCTGTGGACTTATTTGATTTTGATTTTTGTTTTCTATCAAATGTGTGACTTGGACATTTGTTTTCCTGTGTGTGTGTGTGTGTGTGTGTGTGTTGTGTGTGTGTGTGTGTGTTTGTGTGTGTGTGTGTGTGTGTGTTTTGCCTGCATATTGACGCCATGGCCTCATTGGAAACACACTTGACATTAATCAAAGAGTTGTTTAAGACAGGCAAGACACACACACAGAGATTAATTTTCCTTTACACTGCAACAGAGGTGGATCCAACAGAGCTTGGAAATGAGCGTCAGAAGAGTGCGTGCACAGCACAACCTGAAACACAAAAGGAACGTTTCGGACGCAGAGTTGGAGATGGCTGTGCTTGGCTCAATTATGAGGTTACATGTATATTTATTTTGGGTATAATGATTTAGCTTCCATTTTTAACATAGTTTTCCTCATCAGATGGGCCCATCAGACAGGCCCATCCTACAGGCGCAAGTTTATGACAGGATATTTGTTGTCGATGGGAGTGTGGGCAGGAGAACGGCGAGTATAGGACAAGTCTCGAAACAGGTTCATCAGCCAAATCATGAATATCAAGTGGTGCTGATGAAGCCCTCCGGATAGAGGGCGAAACGTCTCAATAAAAAAGAAACTGTCCAGATGACCTGACTGAGAATTATTGGATTTGATAGATACCTGGATAAATGAGCATGAACTTTGTTGGTGCGAGTAATCGTTAACATTTGTGGCAGCTGGTGATCAAACTGAGTTTTGAGTAGGCCTATTGCTTCCTGTTAATCTTCACAGACCGCTGTGGTCTGTTTACCATTACCATGGTAACCTGATGCAATGGCGGACTACACGCTCATTCTCAGACACCGCTAGACAAGTGAGCACTGGGTGTATACTTAATTTATAATAGCCTACTTCACTGTATATACAACGTAAGCCTCCCATCACTCATATTGTTGAAAGATAAAAAAATTAAAAAATGATTAAATTAATATTTTTGCACCACCATATTGCCCTTAGTCCTCACAGGTTAGGATTAATAAAAATAAAATAAAAAAACATTTAAAAAAGGAATAATAAAAAAAAATTCTTTATTAAGGGTGCTCAGAATCTAAATCTGCCCCTTATCATGCTGAGTTATATGGGTAATAAACACCTGGATCAGAATGAGAAGCTTGGCATGTTCGGTGTGGCCCATGTTTTGGCTGTGGATGGGTACAGCAGCAAAACTGTTTCAAATGCCACCATACCAATAAAAAACAACAACAACCTGATGATCTTTGAGGAAGTTTACAGGTAATAACACAGACAAACCAGACGGTCAGAGCCACTCACTGACTTTAGAAAATCCATTTCCACTATTGTTGTGTATCTGTAAAACAGCTGTACTAGTTTGACACAGTTTTTAGAAAACAAAAATCAAAATCAAATAAGTCCGCAGGACAGTTTTCCAAAGTTTGATTTTTGATGTGAGGTTAAAGCAAAAAAATGCAGAAAACCATGATGTATTGTATTTGTTGAATCCCACATCAAAATGAATAATGAAATGACAAGTTGTTTTTTAATTTTTTGATTTTTGATTCTAAATGAAAAAACAATTGAACGAAAGGTACACTGACCAGGTCTGAGATTTCAACTGTCTAAGACCTATAACTCAGTTTTGGATTTGATTCCGAAACGTTTTACACCGGATGGGAGCAGGGATGCCTTGTCTGTAAATTAGACTAACAAAGTTCTCTGAGTAGCCTCTGTTGTTGTTTGGGAGGTGTTGTTTGTCAATTTACATACAGTTTTGTGTCTTCTAACAGAGACCTCAAGGGAACCTCCTACTGTTAAGGTGTGATCTTTCAATTTACATGTATGTGTTACAAACCCCCCTTTGTTAAGCTGGGATGTGTCGTTTTGTCAATTTAAATAGAATGGGCATGTTAGTTAATTTGTGGTGTTATTTCAGTTTCCAATTTCATATGTTGGTGCGTGACTTGTAAGCCTGTATAAAACTTCTCGTTCTCACAGCTTCCATTCAGAATTGAAAAAGACTTCTGGACAGAAGTCGAAACGTTTTCTGCAACAAATAAAGTCCAGTTGATCCTGTATTGAACGCCTTTTTTGATTTTATAAAAAGGTAGGATCTATTTTTAGCAGTTGTGGCTGGATGCTGCCTATTAATTTTTCTTGAGCAGAAAATAAAATTGTGGTCAGAGAGACCAGATACGAGGTTAAAAGTCTTCAAAATTCTATCAGGTTTGTTAGTGAATATTAAATCAATAGTTGTTTTGGACGTATTTGTTATTCTTGTTGGCCCATTTATGACCTTTGTTAAATTATACTTGTCAGCAAGTTGTTTCAATTTTCTCCTATCCAATTTCTTGTCCCAGTTGATGTTAAAATCACCCATAAGGATAATCTCCCTTTGAGAGTTGCAGTGGTTTAAAATAGTTCCAAGTTGATCATAAAATATATCCTTGGTAGATGGAGATCGATAAATACAAATCAGAGTGAATGACATTGTGTGTGACAGTGAAACATTTAAACCGATACATTCAAGATTAACTTCCCCTGGCCAACTGATTAATTCACATTTAATATGGTTTTTAACATAGACCAATACACCCCCACCTTTCCCTGTCCCTCTATCCCTTCTGTATACATTGTATCCTGGCATATTCACAGCTGCTGTTGGTGATGTAGAAGTCAGCCAGCTTTCTGATATTCCAAGTATGTCAATGTTTGAGTCACTTAATAAATGTCTGATTTGTTCTGTTTTATTAACAATACTGCGAATGTTGATGCGACCCATTAAAATTCCTTTTGGTTTTGTTCTTGGATAAAATTGAATAAAAGGAATATTAATCAGCTCAGGTGGCCAATAAAGGTGATCAAGCACAAAGTTATTTTGATGTTTCAAAAGTGAATGATGCGGGGAAAAAAGTACAGTTTCAAGATGGCCACCATGTTTGGTTTGACTCATTGCTTGTCTGACCAAATGCAAAGTATGCTCAAAGTGCTTTATTGTGTAGAATGATTTGACATTTCAGTGTTACAGTACAGCTTACATGTAGAGATTAAATGTCCTCACTTCCTGCTTTTGATGTGAGTCAAATCTTATATCAGTCAAAATAATTATTCCAGTTCCTACACAACCAGTTCAAAAAAAGAAAACATAAATACACTAACACTGCAGGGCCTTGTGATGACAGCAATAAAACAACTCTCTAGTTAGTTCCCATATTTTAAATAAGGATTATTGGCGTTCACATCTCAGTAGTTACACGTACCTGTACAGGACTGGAATCTCTCATGTAACACCAAACCATCTTTGTGACCCTTTCTAACCAGATTAATGCGCCATTTTCATCCAGACATCCATTATCTTTACCCACTTCTTCCTTTTTGGGTTGCAGAGGTAAAATAATTAGTCACTATGTGAGAAGCAGGGACACCTGGACAGGTCTCCAGTCATTCACAGGGACACAAAGAGACAAACATTCACTCTCTCACTCTAGAGACAATTAAAGTTACCAATCAGTCTAACATGTATGTTTTTCGTCTGTGGGAGAAAACTGGAGTACCCGGACAAAACCCATGCATGCGCAGAGGGACCAGAAAGTCTCATGATGCATGCTCAATAATCTAAACAATCCACCCAGAAAACTGCCCCCGGACGGGATTTGATCTAGTGACCTTCTCACTGAGAGGCAACAGCTCTAACTGATCCACCATGCCGCCCCATTCACATTCAGTCATGTTTAAAGGTCATAGAACCCCCTCCATGTTTGACGAAGGTCTTCTGAGCTCTACTTTGTCGTTCAGTGTTTCTCCACTGTTCACGCTTATTGTTGTCCCAAGTGGTAAAAATAAATAATGAACTAAAGTTTTGGATTACGAACTCAGAAATAATCACAGCTTCATTTTTAGAAAGGCTTCAAATCAATTAAAAAATGAACCATTGTAACAAATTACAAGTCAGACGCCCACACGTTATCCACAGGCCAGATTTCCTTCCAAAATGAGCATCTCCATCCTTTGATGTCACGACCATTGAAGTTGTGCTGCAGCCGGTTACAACATGGCTACGTGCCTGGAAGAAGCAGCAGTACGTGGTCCTCCTCCGTCAGCACTGATGGATAACATCAAGGGGTTCTGGACTGACTGGGAGTCTGTGTGTGTATCTGCAAACAGATGGGCGTCTCTGCATGAGAGGGATCTCAGGGAGTGAAGACATCAGACGTAGTCAGTGCGACTGAAACAGAACAAAAGCCAGTGAGTCTTAAAGCTCTTCACAGAACCCCTCACCAAGGGCTTGGAGTAACACCTGGCATATCAAAGCACCATGGAGAAAGTCATTTTAAGAAAACCACCCCCTCTTTTGTGGCTTCCCTTTGGACACACACACACACAAAAAAGCACAAAGACAGCATCAGTAATGATTGTAGATGTTTATTATTCAGTTTATGCAGGTGAAGTTAATCATAGAGCAACTCTGTGAAAAACTGGTTCACATTACAGGGAGTCCTCGAGTTACGACAACCCGGACGTACGAACGCACTCCGAACGCTAGTACGTGCTGTGTTTATAGATGAATGTGTGGTGTAATGTGTTAGCTAACTGTTTGTAAATAAAGTTCTGTGCATGTTTATGGACCAGTATGTACGCTTGTTCAGTCTCATGTCGATTCTCATATCAATAAACGGGTGTGCGACGCAGCGTACGAACGCCACGTGTTCTGAGTTCCGACTTACGTCAAAATCGGGTTACGAACGGCCCGTAGGTCCGGAACTCGTTCGTAAGTCGGGGACTCCCTGTAATCAGTTTGATTAAACCCTTTGGGACGTTGTTCTGGTTGACAAGAGGAGAAAGGTTGGACCAACAGAACTGCAGGAAATGACCGTTCCTCTTTGGAGTCTGCTGCTCTAAGAACAACCCAGGTTTACCTGTAGATACATACAAAGATCATAGTTGTGTATATTGGTGCATCTAAAATAATTAGAGGAAACAGTTCAATATTTGTTGTCAATCGTTTAAGAAAGTGGAACTTAAATGTTACATAGATTCATAGGGTAAAATATTTCAAGCCTTTATTTCTTGTAATTTTGATGATTATAACTTACAAATGATGAAAAAATCTGTGTCTCAGAAAAAGAGAATATTGTGAAGAGGTGCAACATTGTGAACTCCTGGTGTCGCCCTAATCAGCTGATTTACTGCTAGAAAAGAAAAACTTGTTTACAAAATTCAAATTTTTGGAGATGCAACTGTAGAGGGAACTGGACAGGGATTAATCCGGATAATGGAAGGAGACAGACAGTAACTGGGTGAACATGTAAAGAAGCCCCTAAACCAGTTTGCTTCAAAAGCCATTTGTCCTTTTTGGGTCTTTATCTTCTTTTAGCTGCTGCCTTCAAGTGTTGCAGAGGATCGATTCAATTCAAAGTTTATTAATATAGCACATTTCAAAACAACCACAGCTGACCAATGTGCTTCACAAGAATTACAACATCGTAGATAAGAATTTGATACAAGAAATAAAATCGAGTTTAATAAAAATAAAAGTATGATAAAAAATTAGCAGTAAAATACCAATAAAATAATAGTACCAATAAAAACCTAGACAAACTATATCATATTTGCTGCAATTTCCAAAAAACTCGAGTCAATCAGGTACTTATTTGAAGTTGAAGGCAGGGAGAATAGATACATTTTCAGTCTGGACTTGAACTGGTCTACTGACTGAGAGCTTCACAGACAGAGGATCATCTTCATCCATCCCCCTCCTACCATCCTCTATCACGTCAACCCTCAGTGTATCCTCCTTCACTACATTCAGGAACCTTCTCTGTGGTCCTCCTCATCCTCTGGTAGTTTCATATTCCAGATCCTTTGTCCAACACATCCACTGTCCCTCCTCTGTACATGTCCAAACCTCCGCCTCACCTTTCTGACTTTGTCTCCAAACAGCTCAGCTTTGAAGGCTTCACATTGTTTCCAGATCTAACACCACAACAGGTCTCACTACCACCCTGTAAACCATTTCTCTCTCTCGTAGCCATCTTTCTGTCACAAACCACCCCTGAAACCTGGCTCCATCTCCTCCAGCTGCCTACTGGATTTGTTTTGCCACACGTGCAGGATTGAAGCAAAGAGACAATGAAAGCTGATCAGTCCTCTCACACATGTTTACCTCAACAGATGTTCCCTCATATATGTGCACTCTAACATGCATCAGCTGTCTCACCCTCCACGCCTGCCCAGCTGCTTCCCAACCTGAACATCAGGCGGACAAGCCAGCACAGACACAGAGAGACAACCAACACAAATACTGAAAACCTGTCTTGGATGACGCAAACTTACTAAATCTCTTATTATGGATCCAAATTTTACAAGTTTACAAACTTAAATATTTTTTTTTTACGATCACTCCAATGGTTGCTGTACAACACACATACAGTAACTCCATTTTAAAACTCCATATCCATTCAGGGATTGGTAAGGAATACAGATCCTGTGTCTGGGAAACAAGACTACATCACCACTGTGCTTTAGGTGTTGACATGCGGGGTTTTGACATAAATCAACTCCAGCATGGTTAAATGTATCAGTTCGATCCAAATGATGCTGTTACACAAGTCCATTCTGTGGGATAAAAATATTCTCTACGCATCTTACTTACTCAAAGAAGTCACGCT
Organism: Garcialebias charrua; assembly: GCA_038048925.1. Classification (NCBI taxonomy): domain Eukaryota; kingdom Metazoa; phylum Chordata; class Actinopteri; order Cyprinodontiformes; family Rivulidae; genus Garcialebias; species Garcialebias charrua. The sequence continues at coordinate 51,001 of JBBPBX010008664.1, forward strand.
CGAGGACACGAGAAGACTTTTAACCGGTTTTACTTGCATGGGCAGACTTTCACAACAGGTTACACAGATACAGAGCCTTTCAAAAAAATAGAATATCAGAAACTTAACTTTCTTTAACTTCCATAATTCCATTCAAAAAAATTATCTTTAATAGAAGATAGATTCAAGGCCCACAGTTTAAACGATTTCAAGTATTTATTTGTTTATTTTTACATAATTTGGGCTTCCATGAAACCCACAAAAACAGGATTTCAAAAAAATTAGAATACTGTGGAGAAATCATCCCAAATTTTTCAGGGCATGAATGTTTTAAACTGAGTGTGACACACTAACCATCTAATAAACTCAAAGCACCTGCACAGGTTTCCCCAGGTGTCATTAAATTGCTTCAGTTTGGTTCAATTGTCTCAGTTCGGTTCAATATGGTGAAGACTGCAGACATACCTGTCCAGAAGACCATCATTGATCTCTCAGTAGGATGGGTAAGCCACAAAAGTTCATAGCTATGGAGGCTGGCTGTTCACAGAGTGCTGTGTCCAAGTATATCAATGGAAAGTCTAATGGAAGGGCAAAATGTGGCAGGAGAAGATGCACCAGCAAAAGAGATGGCTGTGGGCTTCAGTGGATTATCAAACAGAGAAGATTCCAGAATCTGGCAGAGATCCAGAAAGAGTGGCATGAGGAGGGAGTCACAGCCTCAAAAACCACCACATTCAGACGCATCCGGGAGATGGACTGCAACTGTCAGGTTCCTCCGTCCTCTTTTCCAATGAAAGTAAACTGTGCCTTTCATTTGGAAAGCAAGGTCCAAGGGTTTGTAGGCAGAAGGGTGAGGAACAGAACCCATACTGCTTGAGGTCCAGTGGGAAATATCCACAGTCAGTCATGATTTGTGGTGCAATGTCTGGTGCAGGTGTTGGTAAACTCTGCTTTCTTAAATCCAAGGTCACCGCAACAGTCTACCAGAATGTTTTAGAGTACTTCATGTTTCCTTCTGCTGAGGATCTGTATGGAGATGCAGATTTCATCTTCCAGCAGGACCTGGTCCCTGCCCATGCCGCCAGAAGCACCAAAACCTGTTTTGATGCCTGTGCCACAGTGCTTGACTATCCAGCCAACTCGCCGGCCCTAAACCCCATTGAGAATCTAGAGTATTGTCAAGAGGAAAATGAGGGGCACCAGACCCAACAACAAAGAAGAGCTGACAGCAAGCATGAAGGAAATCTGGGCTTCCATAACTCCCAGGCAATGCTGCAGGCT
>JBBPBX010008665.1:35804-61942 GCA_038048925.1 Garcialebias charrua
TCAGTGGGGCTTTAAAGTTGTTCCACTCGTATAGGAAGTGAACAGCTGGATGAAATTTTTAATTCTGAGTACTTTCCCTAAGTTTTATTATTGTGAATTGACATTATTCCAACCTGCTAAGTGCTAACCAATAAAAAGATGATTTATTTTCCTGCTGAGTCCCTGCCATGTAGTAAAATCACAATGTCAGGGGTTGAACCAAGATTTCAGCTGGCTCATCTGATGGTAACATACCTATCGATACTAAAGTACCTGACTGATTTTATCACATGTGGATATGGGGTTGGTTTAGTGTGTCAGCTTCATTTAAAATGCATGTTTCAAAGGAAATCCTTTGCTTTTGCGTCCAGGTACGGGAGCAGCAGAAGCACATCGCTCTGCAGATCCGCAGAGAGGTTGAGCAGCGACGGCAATATGAGCTGCAACAGCTGGAGCAGGAGCTGAGGGAGGACTGGACGCGAGAACAGAGGGACAAACTCCAGACGCTGCAGAGATTATACCAAGAGAGCCTGCAGCTAATCGGCCAGGGCCACAGGAGTGCAAAAGAAAATGTAAGCCAGCAGCCAAACCCATTTTTATTAGTTAAAGAATAAAAGTTCACAAAGCTCTCACAGGCTGCAGGTACAGATTGTAGCACTGATGTTATGGCGTCTTGGTGCAGGATGGGAAAAAACAACAAATAATTGTACAGTAATTACACTTCATTTAAAACATAAGTGCTGAGATGAAAAAGTTTGTGACTAACTCTGATCTTTTTGTAGGAACCTGACCTTGTAGCCATTGCTCAGAGGGAGGAGGAAAATCAGGTCAAAGCAGAGGAGCGTTTTCGAGAAGCCCTGAAGGAGCTCAAAACACAGAAAATCAAAGATCATGACAGGCAAAACCAGTAAGATACAAAAATTAAACTGAAATATATGTTTTGAAAAAGATTTGAGATAACAAAACCTCTTTTTTTGCTTATCTGTAGGCCCATTAATGCCCGGAAGAAGGCTCTACAGGCAGAAAAAGAAAGATCAGCGAAAGTGGCCAGCCTCCCACCTCCTCTGAACCCCATCCAGGTGATCAGGCAGCATATGAAACTGTCCTCTGTCAAACTCATGAAACAGACTTACTGATTTGGATCTGACTTGCATATTATATAATCTGAGCCATCATTAAAAAAAATGCCCCTTTTATAAAACATACGGTTTGTTTTTAATCATTACCTGCAGAAATTGGCAACAAATGATAATTAATAAAAAAAAGTACTAATACAGTTGAAGCTCTCAGCTTTCGTTGTAAATAAGATGAGAGCAGTTACCAAAAGACATTTGTTTGTGTAAACCGTAATTTCCGCCCTTTAAGTCGCTTCGCCCCATAAGTCGCATCTATTATGCGTCACCGCTGACGCGTCGAGTATGTTACGCGTCACCGCCCTGTTGCATATGGCGGCCACAGTAGCATGCACGGAAAGACTTTAACAAGATTAACACGGTAAAAACAATTATTTCTTTGCTGAAAATTATAGCAAAGATGTGTCTTAGTTTAACTTTTCCTTTAATAAATAAACGTAATTGTCAAATCAGCTGGATTTAAAAAGTAGTTTCGCTACGTGCACCCGCGCGGGTGGGACCGCAGCATTTTCATTAAAATTTAGCAAGATAAACACTTAAAAATATATATATTTGTTTTCTGACATTATAGCAAAAGTGTTTCTGAGCTTAACTGTTCCTTAATAAATTCACGTAATGGTCAAATCTGCTGGATTTAAATTGTTTCGCTTTGACGTCTTCCAAACGGTTGTGCGCGCTGCGAAAATAAATTATAAATAAATCGAATTTTCACTCAAACATCTCCTATAGCTCATAGGTTGTAAATATCCATCCAGTGATTACTTTCTGTAAGTTTCATCAAAATCTGTCGTGTGGTTCTTGAGCTATTTAGCTAACAAACACTAGTTCAGACCTCCAGAGTTCAGGAGGCCGGGCTGCGACAGAGTGAGTCCGAGCAGAGGAGGCTTTTTTCGGACACATGAGCTGGGAACGGTCGGTGGACCCTAGCGGCCGAAAGTGGTACTGCTCCATTTTTTTTGTCAGAATGAATGGAAACTGTCATATCTCAGCCAAAAATTGGTCTAAAAATATGGGGGAAAAAATCCATAAATATGTCGCTTCACCCTATAAGTCACAGGACATGAAAATTAGTTTTTAAAAAACTGCGACTTATAGGCCAGAAAATACGGTAACTCCTGACTGATGGATTTAAAATAAATAATTAATTAAAATTCCACCTGTTTTTGCTTTGGGTCATTCACCCACTTTCTGATTGCATTCTTTGATAAATTATTAAACCCCAACTATCACCATAAACTCTGATCAGAAAACCTTTGTTCACAATCAAAAACTCCCCAACAGAGAACATGTCATCATCTCTGCAGGGCTTCATCAAGACTAAGATGTAAAACTGCGGTTTTGTTTACAGCTTTTCTGTGAACGACAAAACGGCCTCTAAAGTGAAAGTTTTACCAAAGAACTTTGGTAAAAATCAGTTTTCTGTTGAGATTTCATTAAAACAAACGAGATTCCATCAGCTGGACAGACTGATTTCTGTCTTCACACAAAGATTGACTGATTCTGTCCACGGAACTGACCCTTGTTGTTCAAGCAGATCATTGATGTTAAGGAGCCGCACGTGGTGAGGAGATGTGATCCGAGCGCCTTTGCCACCACACGTTACCACATGCTGGAGAGCACCGTGGAGAGGGAGGCAGAGACCGTCCAGGTACGATCCTCTCTTCAGATACGGATCGTCTGCCTCTCTGCCAGACTTGTCTAACCTGTGGCTGGATCTGCAGCCTGATGCGCACAGAGCGGCTGAGCTGGAGGCAAGGAGGCTGCAGGAGCTACAGAAGGAGGAGAAGAGGAGGAGGGAGGAGCAGCTGGAGAAAGCTCGTGTCAGAGGGAGGCAGGCTCTGAGGCGGGAGCAGCTTGTGCAGGTAGTTCCTGTAGATTTACTCTTCCCGTCGCTGTTGAAACATTAACGGACAGCATGAAAACAGTGGTCATACGCTGATCAGCCATAACATTATGACCCCCTGTCTCATTTTGACTTGACTAAGAACATCTTGTCTTGGAGTTTTTGTTCCTGGGGTGTTCTCCATCACACCTTCAGGTTCTAACGGTGTGTGCGCTGCTGGGGTTGGTTCCCACAGAGGCCTTCAGATCAGGATGAACATCGAAGCACTTTCTGTCACTTTCATGTCATGATTTGTTACAACTCTGTTTTTTTTCTGATTCAGGATGCTGAGACTGACTTTATTTTTAGATACTAACTCACTATGGGAGCATCTATTAGTATGGCTAAAGTTACTACACACAAAAACTGTAAATTGATGAAATCTTTTACTTTGAAAGTATTTCATTCTGTGAGCAGCAGAATGGATCAAAACTTAGTTTTCTTACAACATGAATATTTAATAAGAGAAAGCAGTATCATTACTGGTTGTACACATATTGTACCGACGCGTTATCATGTATAGAATCAGTAAAATAAAACCGAACGTGGTCTTGTGCCAACCTGCATTTCTGCTCGTTAAAAGACGAGAAATATTTAAGACGGTGGGGAGCCATGTTTGTTTTTCTTCTCCAGGATCGGGAGCGCCTGCTGGGGGAGCTGGAGCACCTGCAGCAGACAGACTTGCTGAGGAGGAGACAGCAGGTGGCACAGATGCCACCGCAGATCTTCCAGCCTCTCTACAAGAGGCAGGAGACGAGGGAGGACTTTCAGAGGGAGATGGAGTTCGCCTTCGAGGACATGTACACCGGAGAGAGGCGTAGGATTTCTTTACATCTTGAGAAAAAGCTACAGTACGTTGATTATAGCTTTTACATAGCCTCCCTAAATGTAACGTGTCTCATCTCAGGGGTTAAAGGTGATCTGGTGGTCCAGTTGGTACCTGAGCCTCTTCCAGCTTCTTCCACTGGCAGCGGGGACCAAGAGCTGGACGTTACTTTGGACGAAACGTCCAGGCCTGAAGCAGAGCGTGTGCAAAATAACACGGAGCGAGAAGCTGGAAGCTCTGAGCAGGAAACATCTGCTGAAGGTGAAGAGAAAAAGATAAATACATTTTTTTAATACATTTCAGAATTATCTGAATCTTCACAGATATTTGTTTCAATCTTATTTAATAGTAAACGTCTTATAATAACCGTCCCAGACTTCAGTAAATTATTTAAATCATTAAAACTTTTTTTTTACCTGCAGCGGAGCCTCCGAAGCCCGCTCCCAGACGGGCTCTGAGGAAACTCCTGGATCGGATCAGGAGCCAGAGGGACGAGTGGGTCAGCGGCAGCAGCCAAGTGTCCGATTCCCCGACTGTCTTCACGGATCCGGTCCCAGAGCGGGACACGAGCATCGAATCAGGATCTTTACAGAGTGAAGAGAAACGGGAACAGACCCCCACATATGCGCCTGAAGGCACCATCCCCCCACCAGGTGAGTCCTTCGCTGTCATCATGTAATTATTTTATAACTTGTTTAATTGTTATTATTTTAAAAACATTTACTGTGTGGCGATAGTGATGCTCGTTGGCGGTTCTTTCCTTCTAAGAGGAAAACAGATTTCATTTATCTCCTTCTTCACATCAAAAGTCTTTTATTTCCAATTATTTTTATTTTGCGTTTGGTTCAAGCAGCTGAGGATCTTAAAAACCAGCCATGGAGTTCACTTCCTGACGTTCTCGCCAACAAAATCCAAGAATTCGAAGAAGAGCGAAAGAAAAGGGTAAATATCAACGTCCATTTTTAGAGGATATATTTTAACTTGGTGCACTTTGATGTAGACGGAACAATAAATCAACAATTAAGTTACGTAAAAATGGATGTTTGTGTTTGCTTGTGGTGTGACAGAAATGACTGGTCGTCCCTGCCTCATCTGTTTTACTACATCGTTACATTTTCACATTTTAAAACACGGTTGATAACCAAGTGCAGATCCTCCGTTCGGGTCCACAGCGTTTAAAATGCAAAGCTGGGGAGTTAATGTCACCATTTAAAGCCACATAGCCCCCACATGAGCTGCAACGAGCTTTAATTACTGCCATTATGAGAATCTACCAGTCTGTGAACATTTCTCTCTTAAATAAAAAACGATCTTTATCCTAAAAAAAATAACGCCAAACGACACACGAGGCCTGATTAACCTGGGCTGGGCCGACATTAGCTGTGGATGTCTTCTGACTGAAACGCCCGATGAACCCTAACAAGAAACCAAAAGACACTTAGAATGTGAACTAATCAGAATAAATTTAATAATTTTTACATTTTGATTCTTAGACCAAACGACAGAGATGAGGTCTTGACCTGTCGGCCGTGTCCTCCGTCTTAACTGGTGAAGTTTTTGGACCAAGTCTGTCTCTACTCTTTGTTCACATCACAATTTAATTTATGATAGATAATTCTCTTGAATCGTGAAAAGTTGATGCCAAAGTTTCTTTTGCGTACTACTACAGGGACCCTGAGTACCACCAGTTGTACTTATACCACGACTGGAGAACCCTGGTGATAAATGGGTTTAGTGATGTCACACAGATTTTATTAGAAGTTCATGCAGAAACAGTTTCTGCAGTTTGCATTTACTCTGGACATGATACAAAAAGAGACGAGGCAGTTTGTCGTTTTCCAGGAAGTGAACAAACGTAAGACAACTGAAGCCTCAGGGTTTCTTCTGTTTGTGGTCTCCGTTTTTAAATGTTGTTTTGTTCCCAGGAGGAGGAGCTGGAGCTGGAGAAACGGCAGCAGATGTTTCTGCTGCAGGAGCTGGAGGAGCAGAAAGCCAAACTGGAGCAGATGCTGCTCGAGGCTCAGCAGGAGAGGGACTGCCTGAAGGCTGCTGCGACTCAGGAAACCCTCCTTAACCAAGCAGAAGAACCTGCACGGGACCAGCAGGTCTCCCCTGCTTTAATCACTCAGGTAGTTGTAGCTGTATCATATATGAGCACGTTTGGGGGCGGCTTTGGTCCAGTGGTTGGGGGTTTGTCTTCCTTTTGGAGGCTTTGGGATTTCATCCACAGCCCAGGCAGCGCACTGATCCCTCACTTTCCCCCCGATACACTCGTCATCGTATGAGTGAAAATAAAAAGGTCTGCGTATAGACGATAAAATGCAAAATAAAAAACTCTGAAACATTTTAAAGAGACACTGTGAAAATGTGGACCATCATCCAGTAGTTAATTTATTTTTCTATGTTATTCAGGCAGAATAGAGGTTGAGGGTTATTTTTTTAATGCACAGATCTTATATATATTTTTAATTTAGTAAATATTTACTGTCATTTGTCTGCGTGCAGCCAACTCCTGCAGGTGAAGACGATCACACCAGCAGAGTCAGAGAATACCAGCAGAGGCTGTTGGAGCAGAACAGGTGGGTCACTTCTCGTCCACGCAGATCACCTCCAAAGCCGACGACGGCTGAATAACTCCGATTTATTTTGTTTTTGAAGAGTTCACCAGAGGTCAGTGGAAGTGGCTCGTCAGCGTTTGGAGGAATACCAGCGAGCTCTACAAATTCGCCACAGCATGACTTTCAGGTCGTTGCTGCCTGTTGCCCGGCCTCCGAGCTTCATTCCTCTGCTTGGTACACAGTCTGACCACCTTCCAGCTCCTCCACAGCTCCCCACTCCTCCTGCAGCGCCTCCTTTTGTTCAGAGGGCGCCACAAATCTCTGAGGAGGTTGTCACGAGAGACTCTGAGGCGTTGGCTCCACCTCCTCGTCCTTCTCCCAGTGCGAGTGTTGGCTCAGAGCTGCAGCCTCATGAGTTTGTTTCAGACACGCTGAGGTTACACAGACCAGATGGAAACACTTATCTGACTGACGACATAATGAGAAAAGTAACAGAACACTTACCAGACAGACTGAGAGCGTCCTCTGTGTGTGAGCTGCCGCCTCACAAACGGTTTCCAAGCAGCTCACAGTCCAGCTCCGATCCGCTCCGAGCTGTTGGCCCGAGGAGTTCATCTGTGGGTGCAGGCCTGACTCCCAGAGAGGACGTGGAGACGCAGAGGGAGGCAGCGATGCAGAGGCTGCAGGAAGAAGGGAGGCGGAGACGGGACGTGGAGATGGAGCAGATGAGGAGACAGAAGTCGACTCTGCAGGCTCTCATGGACACTGATGGAGTACGTGAGAGAATTACTGCAGTCCAATAATAAACTGGTAGTTTTTCTTTGGGATTAGAAAAGGTAAAGCGTGAGGGTCATCATTAAATCTCCTGATGCGTTTTCTCTCCTGCAGCACATTTCTCAGCCTCCCTGCAGAGAGCTGGACGCCGAGGACGTCGGTCAACGACGACGGAGGTTGCTCGTCTCCCTGCTGAAGGCCATCGAGGAGTCGAACGGGGGGACTTTGTCTCACTTAGAGGATCCTGAGGGCGATGGCTCCCTTCGACAAACTCTGTCTGACTCTGCTGAGACAGGTGAGGGGATATACAGGTAGTCCTCGACTTACGACGGAGATCCGTTCCTGCGCGGCAGCGTAAAGCAAATTTCGACGTAAGTCGGAACATATGTACATACTGAACCATATACGTACAGTACAGTATTTTACCAAGCACTTAGCCTATCATAACACAGTACCCTACATAATTATCAAAAAACATACATTTGGAGCCATAATGAAGTGAAAAAATAGTTAATAACCTACTGGAATGCTGGTGAAGCCGTTTCCTCCGTCCCTCCTCCGGATTCTCCATTCGTTTACGTCGTAAAACCGCCGTCCATAAAACAGCTACTTTTCCACAGCTGCTGCCTGTCCAGCTTGCTCAAACAAGTTTTGTTTTGTTTTTTGAATGTCCAGAGGACCAGACGTAGCTTTTTTAGAGAGTACATGTACAGGGCAGTATTTCTCCGCCGCTACGTTTAGAACGTAAAACCGGAAACTGCGTAACTCGGCTTTTCAAAATAAATTTTTCAAAATAATATATATACTGTACTGTATTTATTTATTTATTTTTATGGGAGATGTGTGACGTAACCACGAAATGGCGTAACTCGAGGTCGTCGTAAGTCGAGGACTACCTGTATTTATATCAGAAAGATCAATTTAAAAAAAAAAATTATGTAGATGCGTGTCGTAACCACGAAACGTCGTCACTCGAGACCGTCGTAAGTCGAGGACTACCTGTATTTGTATCGGAAAGATCCATTTTTTTTAAACAGAATCATCTCAGTAACAGACATAAAATCTATAGAATCTGATTTATTCTGTGGTTAATATTGGTTCCTTCTGAATTTCTTATTTAATTTTTTGTGTGTGTTTTTAAGCTCCTGTGGCTCTGATCAGTGGTCCTGCTGGACCTCCTCCATCTTCAGTTCTCCTGTCTGGACTCTTTCACCTTCCTCGAGCACCAAAACCCCCCGTGACCCGTGTCAAGTTGGGCTTTAAAGAACTGACTGGACTACATGAGCTCAGCGCCATTCAAGAGGTGGAGACTCCTGTCAACATGAGTCACGTCACAGGTCTGATCGGAGCAACTGTCGACTCATCCTTTACCCAGAAGGATGGGTCTGATGGTTTGTGTCTTCGCTCTGTAGGTCACGACGGGACAGTTTCTCCTCCTACAGCGGGTCAGGATCTGCAGGACGGTTCAGAATCACTCGTGTCGTCTGACGGGACTCTGCGGAGTCTGTCTGTGTCCAGCAGCGGACAACGGACCCCCGGGGGAGTCAGCTCGGAGACGTCCGGCCAACTTTCCTGGAGGGAGAGGCTGCTGTCCGGAGCAGGAACGTCTCCAGAACGTTCAGACTCTGGTATGGACGCTGAACGACAACAGATGGAGCCGAGACGGTGAATAAAATAATGAAACGTGTGAAGTTGGAATAATACTTGTTGGTTTCTGTTACTTCTAGGTTCCGTCCTGAAATTAATTTCACCGCCTTCTTCTGATTCTGGGAGAGGAGCCGACCTGTTTGGTGCCGCCAGCGGCAGCTATAAACCGCCCTCAGAGGTAACCACGGCAGAGACGCCCGAAACTTTAAAACTGTTTCTTCTTTTCCATTAAAAGAGTCGTCAAACGTTAGAACGGTTCTGAAGCTACGAGCGTGGGATACGTTTATCTTCTCCAGTTGCACCTACGTGTGTTAAAAACGGTGGTGATGAGCTTCGACAGAACTTCACTGCAGATCTGAGCAGTTTTAATCTGGATTAAATCCCCTCTGAGGTTCACAAACTGTGGATCAATGATGAAAAACAGCCAAATCTGAGAGCTCGGGGCGTCGCGCCTCGGCCCCTGATTATTCCTGAGAAGCTTCTGATTGTTTCTGTGTGTGTGTTTGTGTCATTGTGTGTTTCTGTGTGTGTTTGTGTTGTCATTTGATTGAGAGAGAGTGATTTTTTTTTATATTGTGTGTGTGTTGTGTCATTGTGTGTGTGTTGCCATTTGATTGTGAGAGAGTGATTTTTGATTGTGTTAGTTTGTCATTGTGTGTGTGTGTGTGTCACTGTGTTTGTGTTCTGAGCGATGATGATAATTTCTGAACTGAAGTGTTCATGAAAACACTTTGTGATGTTTCTACACTTGACCTGAGCTCAGCGTGTCCGTAGTTTTAAAACGAGTTTTGACCTGAGACGCAGTTCTTTACGTCGCGCTCGTTGTAAAAACTGTTTGTTTTGTGTCAGCCTCTTCGTAGGCCTCGGGAGTCGGATTGCCTCTCCTCCACCACGATCTCCAGCGGCAGCTACGTCACCACCGACCCCGAGACGAACACCGCTGGGCGTAAATTCAATTTTCACTTTTTACATTTGAGTCTTCACCTGACTGTGAACTAAGGCTTGTCCTTCTTTAATTAACACTAAAAACATAACGAGATTTAACGTTGTAGGATTTATTTTCCAATTGTTCACTAAATATACCCGTCGTCGTTTGTCCCTTTTGTGTTTCCGTAGGTAAATCCTCTTTCAAACAGGAAAGTGGAGCAGAGTTGAGCGACGTCTCGTCTCCAGGGGGTCAAACTCTGAGTCTGCAGGGACCGTCGGCTGTGGGTCGTTCTGCTCCATCGTTTCATTCGGTGTTTAACGACGGCAGCATCCAGAGAATTATTGATAAATATACGAGGGAGCTGAACGAGTCTCTGAGCGCTGCAGGGACGACAGGTCCGTTCACATTTCTTACCACTGTCACCAAAAACAACTGGACAGACTTTAATGAAGCTGTCAGTCTACAACTGATTAGCCTTTCAGCTTGATTCAAGATGGCCGCCACATCTACTCAACTTTAGCAAACACCGAATTGTTTAGAGCTCCGTCAACTGAGTACTGAGATAAACTCTGGTTTGGAGGAAGCTGCAGGTCGTTCTCATGTCACAGAGCGCCAACGGGTCGCCCAACATGTCTGCTTAAAACTTTTACGTTTATAAAAATCTCTTTCCATCCCTTGGATAAACTCGCACCGGCTCATCTGTACGCGTCAAACCGTCAGATTTAGAACGTTGGAATAAAATTTAATCTAATGCGAGATTTTTTACTTTGTTACAGTCTTTGTCTAAACCTCATTTAATGATCAATAAATGATTAAACATTTCCTGTTCTGCATGGGGAGGTGTCTGACTGTTTGTGTTGTTTCAGGGAGGACGACGGAGGGCGAGAACGTTCCGTCGCTCCCAGCAGGAGCTCAGAGGAGCGTCTCGGTCAGTTTGAGATTACCTGAGAATGATGCTCCTTCTTAAAAACAAATGTACAACTTGGTCAAAGACAAAGCTGTTCATTCACTTTTTGTTGCATTAATAAGTTAACACCGATTCTGCAGAAGCTGCTTCTAAGTTCTGATTCAGTGCTTTGGTGTCTTGTTTTAAAATATATAATTGAATGTGGTTTTAAAACGTCTGAAGTAAAAACCTCACTGAACCTGAAAGATGTTGGGATGTTTTTGCAGGACGTGGACGACGCAGACCATCCAAATCTGACGTCTTTCACCGGAGGAAGCTCGTCTTTCACTGATCAGGACTCTTTCCGGCCTTTGATTGGCCATCTGACCGACCAGTCGTCGTATCTCGCTGCTGACCAGAGGGAGTCTGTTATGGAGCAGCTGGTTGGACAGCCATCGGCTCACTCTTCAATGATTGGTCAGCCGGTCTCTCAGAGCTTTGATCAGGCCGGATGGGACTCCACTCTGAGTCGGCTGATTGGCCGTCTTTTTCATCAATCCGGGTCTCATTGGCTGAGTCCAGGTCAGGACTTTGATGCCGGTCGGATGGTGTCTGAGTCGTCGTGGTTGGATGGAAGTCCAGAGGAGAGTCGGATGAGGCCGCTGGTTGGGGAGCCGGACGAGTCTTCTGACCAGCACAGTGGAAGTTCAGGTAAAATTCCATTTATGGCAGCAACACATCTCATAAAAGTTGTTCCAGGTCCACGTTTTCTGCTGTGAACTGTACTTCTGAGAGATTCAGTCCCTCTAAAATGCTTTTTATAAATGGACTATATTTATATAAATGGACTGTGTTTATATAAATGGACTGTGTTTATATAAATGGACTGTATTTTTCATAAATGGACTGTATTTTTTATAAATGGACTGTATTTATATAAATGGACTGTATTTTTTATAAATGGACTGTATTTATATAAATGGACTGTATTTATATAAATGGACTGTATTTATATAAATGGACTGTATTTATATAAATGGACTGTATTTTTTATAAATGGACTGTATTTATATAAATGGACTGTATTTATATAAATGGATTGTATTTATATAGCATCTTTCCATCTTATTAAGATACACAAAGCTCTTTACAACACAATCTGTGCCCTCATTTACCCATTCATACACTCTACTAGTTCTCTACAAAGACTAATCAGAGCTTTATCTCATTCATACACTCTACTACAGTATTTTCCGCCATACACGTTGCACCGCCCTTTAAGTCGCATTAGTCCAGTTATGTCCAATAAAGTGGAAAAATCCATAAATATGTTGCTTCGCCGTATAAGTCGCATCTATTATGCATCATCGCTGATGCGTCACGTATGTTACGCGTCACCGCTGACAACCTGGAAATGTGAGTCGGTGTTGTGCCAAAAATGGATTGGCTGCCAAATGGCGTGGAGACGTAGCTGCACCGTGGACAGAGAAGCTCGCTCCTCCAGCACCCACGTCTTTGCTTTTAACTCCAGAGCTGGCCACCTCGCCTTGCTCCCGCGGTTCGCCCTCTTCATGGCCGTTAGAGTGACCTCCGCCTTCCTCCAGTCTCTAACAAGCTTTTTGCTCACCCCGAACCTGCGATCTGCTGCACGGTTGCCGTGTTCAACTGCAAACTTTATCACCTGCAGCTTGAACACAGCAGAATATGAATTTCTCTTTCTCTGCATTTTCTCTATCGTTGTTGTGTTCTCTCTTTCCTCCTACTCAATGTGACGTTTTTGGCACGGGCTGATGGAATTTTAGCAGGTCTGGAATAAAAAAAAAAAGGGGGGTATGCATACAGGTATATCGGTAGTCGTCAAAAGCCTAGAGGGCCCTCTAGCACCCCCTAGTGGCAGAAAACGGTACTGCTCCATTTTTTTTTCAGTCAATGAATGGAAACGGTCGTATCTCAGCCAAAAATTGCTCTTAAAGATATGGGGGGAAAATCCATAAATACGTCTCTTTGCCATATAAGTCGCAGGGTACATGTATGCAAATTATGCAAAACACTGCGAGTTATACAACAGAAAATAAGGTGGTTCTCTACAAAGACTACCGTATTTTCCACCTGATAAGTCTCACCTTTCTATAAGTCGCTTTGTCCAATTATTGGCAATAAATTGGAAAAATCCATAAACATGTCACACCTTCAGTTAAGTTGCATCTATTATGCGGGTGGCCGTGGCGTACTAGTGGTAATGGCAGTCGTCCCCCAATCGGAAGGTTGGCGGTTCGAATCCCGGTTCCCCACACCATGTGTCGGTGTGTCCTTGGGCAAGACACTTAACCCCGAGTTGCTCCCGGTAGGACTGGATGGCGCCTTGCATGGCAGTCTGCCGCTACCGGTGCATGAATGTGTGCATGAATGTGTGTAAGTAAGTAAGTAAGTAAAGTTTATTTATATAGCACTTTTCGCAGATAAAATCACAAAGTGCTGTACAACATATAAATAAAAAATTAAAATAAACAGAAGAATTACTGTATTAAAATCTGATTAATCAAAACAATAAGAACAGCTGATAAAAACAAGAACAATTGATAAAAACACTCAATAAAAACATTTATCTAAAAGCTTGTCTGAATAAAAGTGTCTTGAGCTGGGTTTTAAAGGAATCAATAGAGGTGGTCACACGAAGAGACAGGGGCAGGGCATTCCACAGCCGGGGGGCTACGGCCTGAAAGGAAAGGTCACCCCGAGTTTTAAACCGAGTCTTAGGGACTTTTAGAAGGTTCAGTGCTGAAGAACGAAGGGTGCGGGCTGGAGAATAGGGGATCAGCATTTCTGTGATGTATTGGGGGGCCTGTCCATTTAACGCTCTAAAAGTTAATACCAAAATTTTAAAATGAATTCTAAATTTAACAGGGAGCCAATGTAGATCATATAAAACCGGTGTGATGTGAGACCTTCTATTTGTTCCTGTTAAAAGCCTCGCAGCAGCGTTCTGGACCAACTGGACACGAGCGACAGCAGACTTATTAAAACAAGTAAAAAGGGAATTGCAGTAATCTAAACGAGAAGAGATAAAAACATGAATAATCATCTCCAGGTCAGATTTGGATAAAATTGCCCTCAGTTTAGAAATGTTCCTCAGGTGATAAAAGCAGTTTCTGACCAGGAGCTTTGAATGTTTGTCCAAAGACATTGACTGGTCGAACTGAACACCAAGGTTTCTGAGGCTCGGCTGAGAAGAGGAGCCCAGAGAACCGAGATGTTGTTTGATGCGAGGAACTTTCTGTTCAGGGGCAATGATCAGGGTTTCAGTCTTGGCAGAATTTAACTGAAGGCAGTTGTTGGCTAACCACACCTTAATCTGGGACACACATTTTACTAGTTCATCTAACTTGTGTAATTCTGAGTCATTGAAGGAGCAGTAGAGTTGAATGTCGTCAGCATAGAAATGGTAAGAGACATTTCTGAAGCTATTTATAATCTTTGCAAGGGGTGTGATGTAAATAATGAACAGAATAGGACCCAAGACTGAACCCTGAGGAACACCATACCTTAACGGAGAGGTCTTAGACTGTATGTTATTCACAAACATTGAAAATTTTCTGTTGTTCAAATAAGAGGAAAACCACTTCAAAACAGTTCCAGAAAATCCTAATTCATGTTGTAGTCGATGTATCAGAATTGTGTGGTCGACTGTATCAAAAGCTGAAGAAAGATCTAATAAAATCAAAACACTGCTCTGACCAGAGTCTGCAGCCATCAAAATGTCATTGGATACTTTTAATAAGGCAGTTTCAGTGGAGTGCATTTTGCGAAAACCAGATTGAAACTTGTCCAGAATATTATTACTTTGCAAGAAAGTATTCAACTGTGCAGTAACTAACTTCTCCAAAATTTTAGCAAGAAAAGGTAATTTTGATATTGGCCTGTAGTTGCAGAGCTCAGTGGGGTCCAAATTGGGCTTTTTCAAAATCGGATTTAAAACTGTTTGTTTCAAAAAACATGGAACTGACCCTGTAGAAAGAGAAATGTTAATTAATTTTGCTACATGGGGACTGATGATATCTGGCACCTTCAAGAACAGTGATGCAGGGACAGCATCTAGCACACAGGAGGAAGGTTTGATCTCTTTTAGAACAACCTTCACGTCCTCTAAAGTGACAGGTGTAAATGAAGACCAGGAGCTCACTGAAGGGACTGAACTGAGGGTGACACCAAGAGCTGATTTAACACTTGCCCTGATGTTGTCAACCTTTTCTACAAAATAGTTTAAAAATTTGTTACAATCATCTAATGAGAATACAGGCACAGGAGGGAGTGGAGGTGAAACCATATTATTAATGGTATCAAACAAGACTTTTGAATTTTTCTTATTTATACTTACAAGATTAGAAAAATATGCTGACCTGGCCTGTTTAATCATTTCATTTAGGGCTGACATCAGCTCCTTTAAGTGCAGTCTGTGGACTTCAAGTTTAGAAGATTTCCACAAACGCTCTACCTTACGACATGATCTTCTGAACAACATAATTTCTTCATTTCTCCAAGGACAAGCGTTTTCACAAGAGGTGTGTATGAATGGGTGGATGGTTGGTATTGTAAAGCGCTTTGGGGCCCCTCATAGGGGGCTGGAAAGCGCAATATAAATAAGCTCCATTTACCATGCGTCAGCACCTCATTTGCCCTGCTGAAAATGGCGGCCACAGAAGTGAGCGAGCTCGGAAGGACTTTACAAGATTAACATGGTAAAAACAATTACAGTACTATTTGTTTGCTAATGTGTCTTAGCTGAACTTTTCCTTAATAAATGAACGCAATTGTCAAATCAGCTGGATTTAAAAAGTAGTTTCATTACGTGCACGCGCCCGGGTGGGACGGCTTTATTTCTTTAAAATTTAGCAAAATAAACGCTTAAAAAATATATTTCTTAGCTGACATTATAGCACAAGGGTTCCTGAGCTTAACCGTTCCTTAATAAATTCACAAAATGGTTGAATCAGCTGGATTTAAATTGTTTCGCTTTGACTTCTTCCAAACCGTCGCGTGCGCTGCGAAAATAAATTATAAATAAATCGAATTTTAGCTCAAATGTCTCATACAGGTCACAGTTTGTAAATGTCCACACGGTAATTACTTTCTGTAAAAAAATCTGTCCTGTAGATCATGAGTTATTTAAATAGTACGTGTTTACGGTAGCTAACCGCTAACAAACAACGATGCTAAAACATCGGAGTTTAGCTCTAAACATCTCCTACAGCTAACAGTTTGTAAATGTCCACCTAGTAATTACTTTCTGTAAGTTTCAAGAAAATCTGTCATGTGGTTTCGTAGTTCATACCTCCAGAGCAGGAGGCTAGGCAGCGACGGTGTGTGTCCGACTAGAGGAGGCTACCTTGGGCCACATGAGGTGGGAACGGTCGGTGTACCCTAGCGGACAAAAGTGGTACTGCACCATTTTTTGCCAAAATGAAAACGGTCATATCTGAGCCAAAAATTGGTCTAAAAATATGGGGAAAAAATCCATAAAAAAGTCTCACCTCTCTATTAGTTGCAGGGCATGCAAATTAGGAAAAAAAACACTGCGACTTATAGACTGGAAAATACGGTAATCAGAGCTTTCTCACATTCATAATAGGACACACATCGGAGGCAATGAGGGGTTCAGTGTCTTGCCCAGGGACACTTCAGCATGTGACTGCTGGTTGAATTGATCATTGTGTCACCCCCACGTGTTATAAAATGACTTGTTCCGTCTCGGCAGCTGGATGCTGTTGGTTCACTGCAGATTTTTTTTACTTCTCACAAAAACATGTCGCCTGAGTTTTGATGCCTCGGCTGCTGTTTCCAGGTGAAAGTAGCCGCGTGGTTTCAGCTGAGGATGCGCCGTCAGACCGGACCTCCCTTCCAGCAGCCTTGTCTCACAGTGCACCTGTCCCAGGTGTTACTCCACATCCCCAGGACCAAACCAGTCCAGCAGAGCTGGACCCTCACAGGACTGAAGGTGATTTAAAATTTAACCCTGAAAACATCTACAGGTTCTGATGGTTGACCGTCTCTGCCGTTTCCAGACTCAGACTTGTTCCACCCGCTGGAGGCTGAAATGACCCACAATCTAACCGCGGACCCCTCGATGACCTTTCACCTGCCTGACTACGACGTTTCTGACACTCCTGAAGGACTTTCAGTCGGCGAGGACCACAGCGTTTCTACACCTTCTGGGTCCGAACCATCACCTGAGCAGCTTCGAACAGACGAGCCAAACCGCTGCAGACCCTCCCCGTCCGTACAAGAGTCCTTCTGCCAGCTTTTCACCGAGTGTCCCCCCCAGGAGTCCATTCTGATGGTGTCCCCATCTTTAAAAGCTGACGAGGAGCAACATTTCACCCCGTGTTCTGCCACAGCAGCTCAGAGGACATCACTGTTGGTGGCAGAGGGTTCTGCAATGCACAAAGATTCAGACCCAGTCGGTGAAAAGAATCGAGACGAGAACCAGAGAGATTTTCTTCCTGCTTGGGAGATGATGGTACGCTTTACTCCTCCGATTTAACCTCACCAGAACGCTTTATTTACCGGTAATGATAAACTCCTTAACTCCCTGTTTACTGTATCAGGAAGCGGCCGCTGAGAGGGGGATCCTCGATCAGTCTGACATAACGTTGGTGAGTCTGACTGACACCACGCTGCAGGAGGAGGAGGTGACCCTCACAGAGGAGGAGGAAGAAGTGCTGACCCTCACAGAGGAGGAGAACCCTCCAGAGGGAGCTGAACACACACAGACAGAGGTATCTGTGCTCAGGTGCTGAAGGTCTGTGTAGAACAATAATCTGTTAGGTCTGTGTACGACCTTTAAACTCGATCTGTCCACCAGGAGCTCGACTCGTCACCAAAGGAGACTCCTGAGGACAATCGGACTCGTTCAGGTACAACCAGGACCGCTGGAAGGCTTTATACAAACTAGGAATGCGTGATATAAATGGTACACGGTAGAAACGATAGACATTTAGCCTACGATAGAGATCTGTCTTCTACCGGCTAACCGCAGTACTGTAATGCTGTCTGATGTAAAATCAGAGTTGTCAGATTTAATCTTTACTTTTTTTAGTTTAAAACTGCATAAGTGGTGTTGAAGTTTTTTCTTCGAGTGCTAAGTAGCGAAGCTATAAGCTAACTACGTCCGGCTTGCCGTAGTGTTGCCGTATTCTGACGCATGCGCAAAACGCTGTGTTCTGTTGAAAGTTTTTATTTTTTTGTCGAAAGTTAAAGTAAACGTTGGTCAGCTTTAGAGAAACCTGCCCTCTGATCTGTGAACAGAACACTGTGTTGTGTGATTTTACTGCGAGACCCTCTGGTCAAAGCCACAGAGGAAACTGGTTGCCTTGTCAGCTCTCCTTAAAGCTGAAGGAGACGCCCTCTAGAGGGTTGGAGGGTGAAGTGTTTTCAGTGTAAAATGCTGCTCTGTTACTGTTCATTTCTTAAGTGACAATATTGGAAACTGTTAAGAGTTAACAACATATTCTTTAGTTTAAAACTTATGGCTAAAACTACACAAGATATATTTTGCACTGTTTTGCACTACAAGAAAGAAGCCTAATGCTTGAGTTGTTAATTATTTAAAAACTCTCTGGACCTAGTAGTGAAATTTTCTTAATAGAGATTATTTTGTGGTATAGCAGTTTTCAAAATAAATTATGGCAAAAGGACACCCTATGCTTTTTTTTTCATTCCTATTGCAAGTTTTATACCAAAAACATAACGCGATATATATCGTTATCGCCACCCTTCACAATACATATCGTGAAATGAATTTTATGCCATATCGCACATCCCTAATACAAACCTGAACACCCGTCAGACCAAATCTTTCACACCAGCCCGTCGTCTTCTCTGAATACGGCCATTAAAAGGAAATAAACTGTTATTTAACGAGGTCACCACGCTCTGCCTGTCAGAAAGACCCCAGGTCCAAACTAGGGATTGAACCCAGGACCTTGCTGTGAGGCAACAGTGTTAACCACTAATGGTGTGGTTACACCGAACAGCTTTTCAACCTCCAAAAAGCTCCTCACGCACGCAAGTGGACGCACTTGTGAATGCAGCGTGTCCAAACCTGAACGCCAGAACGCGAAACAGCTGCTGGGTGTGTGGGAGGAGCTTACCGGTATACAGAGTCCTGCGCACAGAGTCCTGCTCACTCCGCCAGGCGAGGAGCTTTTTATTTCCGTCTCTGTCGAGCAGACTTGACTGGTCGTGAAGGAATTGTCGCGAACACACAGCTACAATGAGTTTCTCTTCCATAGTCCACGACCTCGCGGGTCTTTTCTTTTTTTTTTTCGACAAACAATACGTCACATAGTGCGCGCGCACCCTCGTTTCCGCGTCACATAGGGACTCTCCCCCTGCCCCCTCTCTTCTCCCCCCGACTCTCCCTGATTGGTTGACACACCAACCAATCAGGTAGAGTTGAGCGGCGTTTGAAAGTTTGAACCGCGAAATCTTCAGCATGTTGAATGCGCGGATTGGAGGCTGAAGCCGGTTCACGTGCACGGAAAAACGCTTCCCAGCACGCTCAACACGCACGCGACCTGACGCCAGACGCCAAGAAGCTGCTGGAAGCGCGTCCACCATTGACTTTACATGTAAACTGGACGCTTTGGAGGTCGAAACGCTGCTTGGTGTGACTACACCATAAGTTTCCACTGAGTGCGTCAAGTTACTCTCCCTCCTCCCTCCTGGATACTCTCCCCCCTCCCTCCTGGATACTCTCCCCCTCCCTCCTGTAAATTTCCGCTGAGTTTCAGTACCGTATTTTTTAGTGTAAAGACGCATAAACCGCGTAACTCGAACAATGCTTTTCAATGGGAGGGCGTTCGTAACCGCGAAACATCGTAAGTCGAGGCCGTCGTAACCCGAGGACTACCTGTAATAAATGATTAAAGTAAATAAACTAGACTGAGTGTTAATTAAATTATCCATTATTATTAATATTAGTAAAATAAAATAAGCAGTAGTTTCTTTGTTGTTCAGAATAAATGCAGTTTCACCGAAACAAAAACCAGACTTAGAGTTAAATTAATCATAAATATGTTTAAAGTTTTATAAAAATGTTCTTATTTTCAAATTCTACATCTGTAAATAATAATATAGAATAAAAAATACAAAGAGTCAATCAAAGAACTGGTGTCACGTGGTTTGGACATGTCCGGAGGAGGGACAGTGCAAGACCATTTAATATCCAAATACTTTTTGTTAAACGTAAAAGCTGTTATAATTTAAAGGGAATAGACGTTTTTGTTAAACCTAAATACAGAATCAGTTCGAGGGGTCGGTCAACCTCCATTCAGGGAATTGGTTTGTGGAATGTTTTGGATACTGAAATTAAGAATGCCTCTTCATTGTTTAGATTTAAGAAATTAATCAAAACAAAATTATTACAGGGATATGTATAAATTCTTTCGTGTGTGTTAGTTTGTAAATTGATGATTACGATTATGAGTTATTTTTATTATGTTAATTGTTGATGATTTTTTTGTTTGAGTTGACGGATAGTAAAAGGGGGCAGATACAATAAGATTTGTTCTTCATTCTGCCACCCTTCATTTTATTTCTAAATATTGTATACTAACATTTGTGATTGTTATTTTGTGTTATATTTTAAAATGAATAAATTTAATTAAAAAATAAATTAATAAAAAANCTGGGGCCTCATGTATCAACCATGCGTGCGCACAAAAACATTGCGCACGTCACTTCCCACGCAAAAGCCCGTATGTATCAAAACTGAACTGAACGTGAATATATGCGCATCCAGGTACATATCCACGCAAGCTCCCGAGCAGGCGTACGCACGTTTCTGTGGTTCTTGTTCCTTTGGCGACACTTACAGGTGTTTCAGAGAAACTGAAGCCCCACAGTCTGTGGTTGACTTTAAGAGCGGCTTGAAGACCTTTCTTTTCAACCGAGCATACTCTTCCTCCTCATGATTCTACTTTTGATCTGAGTTGATACTGTTGTTGATTTTAATTGTTTTATTATTTGTCTTATTGACATTCAAATATGTTGCACCTTGTAGCACTTTGAGATTTCCATTAATGAAAAGTGCGTTATAAATTGAATTCATTATTATTATTATTATTATTATTATTATTATTAACTGTTCATGATGTGAAAATGATTAATATTCCCTCCAAACACACGATTAACAAGTATTACATCCACATGACGCAGTGAAATAAAGGACGCGCAACGTTGTGCCAAAAATAAATTTAACAGGAACGGATTCATTCAGCCTTACTGGAGGTTATAATAAATAGTGTAACACGCAGAGCATTTATTTAGAAACAGATATAGTTTTCCGATCTAGGATATGGCTTATCAGCCGTTTTCAGAAATAATAATTTTCCAGTTTGGCACTGCATGCTGCGCTCTGGGGAGCCGTGCATCACGCGTGCATACAGAAGCAGCGGTCAAACTGTTCCACAGAGGGAGCTGCAGGTCGATCGGGACTGTGCAGTCCAGTCCACACAAAGCCGGATCATGTCCAATGGAATGGTCTCATCCATATGTTTCCAAAGGCTGAGTGGTCGCGCTTGGAGCGCGCGCGCACCCTCACCGGTGTCGACACGGCAGCTGGAGGTGTTTCATTATCTGCGTTTATTGTAGATTTCTCCAAAATGACACGTGAAAGTACACCTTATATAACTTGTAGGAGAGCAAAAGCTTCACAGACAGACTGCGCACAGGGCTGCGGGGCGCGCGCTGCGTCTGGAGACTCCAACATCATGTCATGAAAAGTCTCCACCAAGACGCACAGACTCGTTTCTTCACATCATCTACATAAACAAAGATCTATGTTCTAGCAAACATCCAAGTAAGTTCCTCTGTGTTTACAGTAATAATGGTAATAAACTCGTGCGCAAAGTTAATATTTCCACACAGAATGAATGAATGAGCCGGTTCGCGCACCACAGCAGGGTGCGCGCGCACACAAATACCGACAATCACTCGTTCTTTGCATGATGAACACATTTTATTACTATTCTTACTTAGGATGTTTGTCCTCACTCATATTATATTGAATTCATTATTTTCCCGAATCTAGAAATGATTTCTGATCGCGCAGGGATCAAACAAACATGTCCTTCACACATGCAGGAAGTAATTTGCATCTGTTTAACATATGTAAATGTAGGCGTGTCAGGGGAGGTGTCTCACGTGCGCTCAGTTCCACGTCAATTGTGATGTACAAAAGGAATGTGCGTGGATTCAGGTGTACGCACAGTTTGATAAATCTGGATCTTTTTGTGCGTAGACACTTTTCTGGATTTCACCGTACGTCACTTTTCAGTAGGAAATCCACGCAGGTTTTTGATACATGAGGCCCCAGCTACCACTAGACTACTAACTCTGTAAGTATGACGAAAAGTAAAGGACAAATGACACCAGAGTCGAAGGGAAACAACTCAGCAGAAATGCAAGACTTTAAAGATCCACTAAACTTTATGGGTGAAGAACTAGCAAAATTATCAGCAAAACTGGATTCCCAGGCCAATCTGGTTGAGGAAATAAGACAACTGAAAGAACTGATAATTAGCAAAGACAATAAAATAGCTGAACTGGAACGAAAAATAGATGACTTAGAACAATACACAAAGCAAGACAACTTGGTGATCACAGGACTTGATGTTAGTAAGTGTCGGACATATGCAAGAACTCTTACTAACAAAGACCCAACTGAGAATGCATCTCAGGAAGAACTACAGACTCTGGAGGAGCATGTAGTTACTTTTTTATAGAACAAGAACATTAACATAGAACATAGGGACATTTCGTTCTGTCACACCCTGCCCAGCAAATCACCAAAATTCAAATCGTCAGTAGTCGTCAAGTTCCTTAGCAGGAAGTTAAAAACCAATGTAATTATGCAAGCAAAAAAACTGCAGGGAACAAAAGTTTACATAAATGAACATCTAACCCAAAAAAATGGAAACATTGCACATGAAGCAAGGTTGTTAAAAAACAGAACAAAATAGTATCAACATGGACAAGAAATGGAAACATCTTTATCAAAACACATGAAGGGGCTCAGCCTAAAATGATAAAAGAGCTGAAGGATCTGGAAAAACTTGGAGGAACTCAGGAGATGACAAATCACTAATCAATGAAACAACTTACACACAAAATGGACATAATATACAGTGAAATGAACAAATACATTAGAACATGACAACATACGAAGACACAAAACCTAAAATATATAATGTTGAAGATGTAATTGATGCAAAAAAATTTCCTGTAATAAAAGATAGCGAATATTATAATGAAGAGCAGTTTAATGACATCAATATAACAAATGGGGTTCTCTCTATTATTCACTTTAATAGCAGAAGTATAAATGCAAATATATCCAAAATAACAGATTACTTAAAACAGTTAAATAGAACTTTTACGATAATAGCACTGTCAGAGACATGGCTAAATGATGAAAACACAAATAATATTCACATCGAAGGGTATGAATTATTTCATATGAACAGAAATAATAAAAGAGGTGGTGGAGTCGCTCTATTTGTTAATAATGAAATCAAATGTAAATTAAACAGTGAAATGTCAATAATTGTTGATAATATTATGGAAATGATAACAATAGAAATAATAAACAAAAACGATAAAAACATAATAATAAGTTGTGTATATAGATCACCAGGATCAAATATAGAAATATTCACTGATAAAATCTTGGAGCTATTGGAGAAGAGTTTTAATAAAAAAATTTTTTTGTGTGGAGACTTTAACATTGATATGGGAAATAAAACAGATTCAAATAACATCAGTATATTTATAAACTCAATGTACAGTTTAAATATGTATCCATTGATATCAAAGCCAACAAGAATTACAACTCATAGTGCCACAATAATTGATAATATTTTCACAAATATAACAAATGGGGATGTGATAGGTGGTATTTTAACGACCGACTTAAGTGATCATTTACCAGTTTTCACAATCTATAAAAATGATCAAAGCATCACAAAAGCAGTTACAAAGAAGAAAAAGATCATAAACACATCAAAAAAGTTTTGGAAAAATTGAAAGAGGATCTAGATAAACAAGACTGGAATGATGTGTATGTTGATGATGTGAACAGATCATATGATGAGTTTATGAATATCTTGGAAGCTCTGTATGAAAAGAATTGTGTGCAAACAAATCATACAAAGAGAAATATCGTTGACCAACCATGGATGACAAAAGGGTTGAGAAATGCTTGTAAAAAAAGAATTATTTGTATTCATGTTTCTTGAAATTGCGAACTCAGAACGCTGAAGAAAAATATAAAAAGTATAAAAATAAATTAGTAGGGATTATAAGGAAACATAAGAAAGAATATTATAGTAAATTATTAGATAAAAGTAATGGTGATATGAAAGCAACATGGCGAGTAATGAATAGTGTTCTGAAGAATCATAAAGCAAAAACTGGTATTTCAAAATATTTTGTAAAAGACAACGATGAAGTTCACGATGAAAATGAAATTGTAAATGGTTTTAATCAATATTTTGTGAATGTTGGATCAAGCCTTGCAGCTAAAATACCAAAAGTAGATAATAATGTGAGCCATTCAATTACAGGTTGTGCAAACAGTATTCTTCTAAATGGAACTAACAAAGAGGAAATAATGAATGTAGTAAAAAATCTTACAGACAAGAGATCAAAAGACTGGGTGGACATGGATATGATGTTTGTAAAGGACATAATGAGCCATGTTATTGAGCCGTTTACATATATATGTAATTTATCATTTTCAACAGGAATATTTCCAGATAATATGAAAGTAGCTAAGGTAGTTCCTCTTTTTAAAAATGGTGATAAATGTGTGTTCAACAATTATAGACCTATATCCTTGTTACCACAGTTTTCAAAAATTCTTGAAAAACTATTTGTGAACAGACTAGATCAATTTATAGATAAACAAAATATTCTAAGCAACAGTCAGTATGGGTTCAGAGCAAAAAACTCTACATCAATGGCTCTCATGGAATTAATGGAACAAATAACTACTGCTGTCGATCAAAAACAATATTGTGTCAGTATTTTTGTTGATTTAAAAAAAGCATTCGATACTATTGATCACACCATTCTCCTTGAAAAATTGAACAAATATGGTATTAGAGGACCAGCATTACAGTGGGTATCTAGCTATTTAAAAGATAGGAAACAATTTGTACAAATAAATGATGTAAGATCTGACCTCTGTAATATCACATGTGGAGTTCCCCAAGGCTCTGTACTTGGACCAAAGCTATTTATTTTATATGTGAATGACTTGATAAATGTGTCAGGACTCCTTAAATGTGTACTTTTTGCTGATGATACCACATTTTTCTGTTTAGGTGAAGATGTAGAACAAATGTTGGAATTGATAAAGACAGAATTTGTCAAAATACAAACTTGGTTTAAAATCAATAAATTATCATTAAATCTAGAAAAAACTAATTACATGATATTCAGTAATAAAAAGAAAACTGTTGATGTTCCACTCAAAATTGAGGGTGTTGAGATTTGTAGAGTGAGTGAGGTGAAGTTTTTGGGTGTTATCATTGATGACAAACTGACATGGAAACAACACATAAATTCTGTAAGAATAAAAATAGCTAAATCGATTGCAGTACTGTACAAAGTCAGAGACCTATTGAATGATAAAGCTCTGTATTTGTTGTATAACACAATCATTGTTCCACACTTAATCTATTGTATTGATGTTTGGGGGAAAGCGTGTAAAACAATCACAAAGCCTATTTTTGTATTACAGAAAAGAGCTGTAAGAATTATCACTAGAAAACATTACCGTCATCCATCAAGTACATTATTTTATCAACTGAAATTATTGAAGTTCCATGATTTGGTAGATTATAATATTTTATCAGTTATGTATAGGGCTCAGAATAACGCATTACCTTTAAATATCCAAATGCATTTTGTTAAAAGACAAAGTTGTTATAACCTTAAGGGGACAGAGATGTTTGTAAAACCACAATTCAGAACTAGTTTGAAGGGACGTTCTACCTCAATCCAGGGAATTAGATTATGGAATGGCTTGGAGAATGTAGTTAAAAATGCCAAGTCAATGTTTACATTTAAGAAAATGATCAAAATGAATTTGTTAAAAAAATATATGAAATGACGTAATGTGTATTGTATTAGTTAGAAAATTAGAAAGAGTTAGTCATTTTGTACTGTTGGTGGAAGATTATTATTGTTTAATCTGATTGTTTGAAAAAAGGGGCAGATATAATAAGATTTATTCTTCTTTCTGCTACCTTTCATTTTTTTATATTTTGTACGTTATCATTTATGGGATTGTCTTGTATTGTGTTTCTTTTGTAAAAAAAATGAACAAATTTAATAAACATAAACATAAACCATTTCAAGATGGCTACAGCTTGTCAACCTTTGGCAAAACAAAAATGGCTATGTCTCACTAAAGTTTATATATCCTCGTAGGACAGGGAATCCACATATGTGGACAACCTG
>JBBPBX010008666.1:5978-16943 GCA_038048925.1 Garcialebias charrua
AAACGTTTTAACAAATTAATGTATAGTAGCTGCTAAAAACAGAGCAGTACCTAAATTTGCTTTGATTGCAAACATTTTGACACTTTCTAGTGGTGATAGTTGTTTTGTCCATAGCAGCTTGAGTACAAATACAAGCAACAGAAAATGACTGCATTGCTTGTTACTTTTCAGCAACACTCTTAACAGAAAAGTGTTTCCACAAATTAGGAATTAAGCTTCCTTTATTCTGCTCCTTTATCGGTCATGTGATGTGCACTGAACTTGCAGCCTCTCTTACCATGCAGTCATGCATGATTTTATTCCAATCTTCCCCGGTGACGATCCTGAAGAGAACAGTGATCGCTTGGCCCGCTGTGGAGAAGTTGGCATGCCTGTGATTTGGAGACACAGACAAAAATCCGACAACATTCTGAACACACATCCTAACTGTATTTGCAGTTCACAGCCTGTGTTAGCAGAAAAATGCAGCTATGTGAGAAGTATGGGAAATGCAAAGTTTACCGGTTTAAGTTCTCTCCATATTTGACAGTTCCAAAGAGAACGACGCCAGCAAAAGCATAGCAGAGGAGGAGGAGAAACATCCCCACAATAATAAAGAAGCTCTTATACATGCTTACTACTACGGTAAGCAGCAGCATCTTCAGCGTCACCTTTACGGATCACAGACATACACATATTAGAAATCATATTCCTGTTTCCAGTAAAGAGCAGACTTAGATTAACCTTAGCACACTCACATGTTTGCCACATATCGTGAAGAACCTGAAGACGATCACACACGTGCCCATCATATACGTATAAGCATTCTACAGGAAATAATTACACAGCTACATGTAGTTACTTTGTTACCACATCTTTCAGAATCCACCAATAAAACCGAGGTATTTTTCTGACCAGTAAGGAAAAGTGTAAAACTATCCAGATGACGCCCAGTGATGTGACCAACAGGTCATAACGATTCCGCCGGCTCTGCCAGTAACCTGCTGGTGACATGGCTATCAGCTTCATCGTCACCTAGAAAACCACATTTAATTAAATCACAGAAAGTGATGAAAATGTGTGGTGGGGCAGGCGCACAGGTAGAAAACACACTCACCTCCAGTACAAATATAAAGGTGAAGACTACAGACATGGTGGCGAGTGGATATGTCACCTGAGCATCATCTTTGTCCCACTAATAGGAGCACATCCAGGCGTGTGTCATTTCACATGCAATACAAACAAAAGCATTAGACAATAATAGGATCAAACAAAGAACAATAAAAACAAATTATTCAGGTGTTACCTTGACTGAAAGCAAAACAGACTGGGCCAACACCAGCACAGCAATGCCTCGTTTGAAGAAGGGGTGCTGAGTAATGTCATACATCTTGGCTCGAAATCCTGCATTCTCTGTCAGGCATAAAAAATTAAATTAAATAAAAATAATCCATAGTAATATACATCCTTTACATGTTGAGACCAGATGCACATGTAGTAGTTTTGACATTTTGATTGATAAAAACCTAAATGTCTGAAACTGACCGACCTGTGTTGTAGCATGTAAATACCACAAGATGTCACTCATAGACTGCCTGAGTCATGATCTATTTGTGATTTTTAACTTTTTGCAGGATTTAAGCACATTGCTTTAAATAGATGCAAAGTTGTGTCTATTAATTTATTGTAAAAAAACAACAACAAAAAAACATAGATAATACCAACAATAAAACTGAAATTTGAGTAATCAAACAGTACAACTTAAAAAAAAGAAGCTGTAATTGTAATATTGTTAAATAAATACCCTGATGCATGCTCAATAATCTAGGTAGAAAAATCTAAAAAAGTTAAGTCTGGTTCTCTGGACATTTAAAAAACAAACACTTCTACAATTTTTTTTATTTTTTTAAATTTTTTTTGAATGTCCAGAGGACCAGACTTAACTTTTTTAGATAGTTAAATCAACAAAACTATAATTTTTCTTCTTAGGTCCTCTCTCATGATTTCATGATGGTGAAGGTAAAAGACGAATAATGTTTGTGCCTGTTTCTGTGCATCTTCATTTATTGTATTGTTTTTTTCTTCTTTTTTTTGTCGCCACAGCGAACTACGTTGCATGAAGACTTGGCAATTGTTTTAATGCCAGATGCCCTTCCTGACACAACCACAGACCACTGAGCAACCACAGCCCTCTGTGTGGAGCAGAGAGCTGATATCTAGGGTGCCTGGGGAAGCAGGTGGTGGGGTCAAGGGCCCAGAGTGGGTGGAGACAGGTGTGATGCTTCACTTATCCCACCCACATTTTTTATATATATTTTTATGTTGTCAGTACCGCGGCTTGAACCAGCAATCTTCCGATCACAAGCTCACCTTCTCTAACCTCTGCGCCACCACTCCCCTGTGTGTGTCTTCATTTATTGTATTAGTAACATACCAAAATATTTTGATAAAACACAAATAAATTATTGTATGCACATCTACAACTTGTCAACTTTTGGAGTCAATCCCATTCAAAATGGCCTCCACAGCTAAGTAACTTTAACAAACAGAAAAGTGGTTACAACCCAGACAATGTGACCGATATTAAGCTAAAAGAGGTGTATAGCTCCGGAGAGTTATTCTTAACACAAACTGTAAGATACATTGCACAAGATTTTATGAACCATCTCAAAATATCTTAAGAACTTGAAAAAGTAATTATTGAATGCAAATCAACGACTGATTAACTTTTCAATTCAGCCAATTCAAGATGGCTACCACAGCCTCCACAGCTAATCAACCTCAGCCAAAACAAAAAAAAGGTAGGACTAACAGATGTTGAGCTAAAGTTTTATGGGGCAGTTGCTAAGAGTGAGAAAACATTACAGAGTGTCATGAATAAGGTTAGACTAAAACATAAGTCTGTTCCTTCTTAGCAGGTGCTCTTTGTTTAAAACGCTGAGATGAAAGGCAGCAAGAAATTAGCATTCCTTCGAGAAATACTTAGCCTGGCCCTCGCCTTCCTGCACAGCTCCGCTCAATTCTCATTTCCCTTCACTGCACAGTCTGGGATTCCTCCCATAGACAACGATTTCTCCGGCCGATTTTTGACCGGACCAATCAGAGAGCAGAAGGCGGAGTTTTGAACGACGTCGACTGACGTCGTCATTCAAAATGGCTGCCGCCACGAAGGAATTTTCAATAAAACAAGGTAAAAAACTATTATTTCTCTGCTGAGAAAAAATATATTTCATAGCTGACGTTATATCAGAAGTGTTCCTGAGCAATCAGAGAGCAGAAGGCGGAGTTTTGAACGATGTCGACTGACGTCGTCATTCAAAATGGCTGCCGCCACGAACGAATTTTCATCAAAACAAGGTAAAAAACTATTATTTCTCTGCTGAGAAAAAATATATTTCATAGCTGACGTTATATCAGAAGTGTTCCTGAGCTTAACAGTTCCTAAATCAATTCACGAAATGGTCAAATCTGCTGGATATTAAATAGTTTCGGTTTGATATTTTCCAAACAGCCTCGGGTGCGCTACGAAAATAAATGATAAAAAATCGAATTTTATCTCAAATGTTTCATCTAGGCCAACAGTCAGTAAATTAAAGACATATAATTACACACTGGTGGCAGAAAAAATATCCACCGAGTGGTTTCTGAGCAATTTATCTGATAGCCTGGACCTCGCCAGGCTAAACTAACAAAACTCTGCCTCCTGTTCTCTGATTGGTCCATTCAAAAATCTCCAGGAGAAATCGTTTTCTATGGCAGAGATGCCAGACCCTAGTCCAAAGCGAAGTGAAGGACAAGGGTCTGGTTTAAACCAGGCTAAGAAATACTAGACCTTTCATGTTTTAGATAGGAATGTTGGACTGGAGATGGACTGGAGACCTGTCCAAGGTGTACCCCACCTCTCACACTGTCACTGCTCAATATGGGTACCAGCGACCCCAGTGTAGTGAAACACCTGATCTCTGACTTTTTGGTTAAAACACCTGAATTCACTTTTTCATTGCAGCTCTCAAGTGAATCTCCTTTTCTCTGAAAAACCTACAATGAAGGACAAAATTACTGTTTTAGTCCAGTTTACTTTGAATTAAGAGACACAAATCACTCAGAAATAGACTTCCTTTTAATTTGTGTTAATTCAGAATTGATCAACAGTATATTTTTGTCATTTAATGATGATCTGTTATTTGCATGAGTTGTCACTCCTGTGCCGGTTTATTCTTCAGTACGATGGTGCTTTAAATCTAAGGTACAGTTCAGGGTAAACTCTTACAGTGAAACTTCTCTGCTTTGTCTATTGAGCTAGACATAATATTTCACTTTACTGGCGTTTCCATCTGGCCGCTTCTCTAAACAGATTTTCGTGCTGTCCTTCAGAGCATCAAATTCTGGGAACTGCAAAATCATTCCTTTATTTTCTTAAAACAGCAAATGAGCGGTGTGAAGTGGGCTAAGATCAGCCCTCTACATAAAACCCCTTCCTACCCGTTTTGCTTCAGTGCAAAGAGGGAACTGAACAACTTGGTTCTTCTCTGGAAACTGGTTGAACGTTTTGGTCAAATGCCAATTAGACCTACATTTCTCAGCCAGAGTTACCGCAAAGCTCTGCTGTAACTCACTCATTTCTTTTCTGAAAGAATTTATTTTCTGAAAGTCTTATTTTGAAACTATTCAGGACGTTGGCCTGGTTTCTGCTGAGAAAGGCAAGTTTCACGTATCGTTGAATCAGTAAACACGCGCTGAAGTCATCTGGACATCTACTGGACTGAACATCTGTTAAGAGCTGAGAAGTAGCGTGGACATTATCTCCAGAGACGTATCGCCACCAGGTAAAGAGTCGTCGAATGTTTTCTGAGCGTGCGGGGAAGCCCAGCTGAACTCGTTTGGAAAAAGTGTCACCCTGTCTCATTCAAAATAATTGACTTCTTTTAAACTTCATCTTTCATTCCTTAAACTTCCTCCTTGAGCTTATTTTTCCTAAGCCAGTAAACTCTTAAGTAAATGTGCCAGCAGAAAGTTAGACCTTAAAGATCCACTGACGTGATTTTTCTACTATTCATCAAATTGCTCAAAATATATATATTTTATCATTTAAATATGTTAGTTTTTGCAAACAAAATGATAAATCACTTTAATTTTGCTTTAAAAGTGATTTTGAACTTCAAGCTGTGTTTAATCGTGGGAAATCCGTTTACACCCGAACGCACCATCTGTGATGTAATGTCCAGAGTTGAGGCAGAGCTCTGAGCTTGTCACGGTGTGCGCAGCTCCACATGAAGGTCAGTCTGATACAGCATCAGACCTAAATTAGATCCTGTTGTTTCTTGTTCCATCACCCAAACTATTTTCTGCTTCCCAAAATGAAGACAAATAGCTCAAATCTTCACCTAGATTGATAAATTAGTCAAGTTTTAAAATGTCCGCTATTGAAGAGACTGGAGCCCTCTGCCTCTCACTCTGGACATTACGTCACAGATGGTGCGTTCAGGTGTAAACGGATTTCCCATGATTAAACACGGCTTGAAGTTCAAAATCACTTTTAAAGCAAAATTAAAGTGATTTATCATTTTGTTTGCAAAAACTAACATATTTAAATGATAAAATATATATATTTTGAGCAATTTGATGAATAGTAGAAAAATCACGTCAGTGGATCTTTAACTTGTCTGTTTGTTTCAATGTGAATCTTGTCTACCGTAGTTTTATATGAAATCTAAATCAACTAATCTCGATACAAATGTTTGATGTACTTTTATGATTTTCTCAATAAAAGGTTCATCTTCTGGTGAATCAACATAAGTTGACGTTTCTCGTGAAATTACATTTTGTCTGGTCACATTTAATCAATTTAATCCAAAAAAGAGTGAACTCGTTTGAAATTCGGGTCAGATAAATCTGCTCCAACTTGCATTTGGAATATGGTAAAGTCAGTAAACTGACCAGAACCTAACTTCCTACATTTTGGTGACCCATACGTGTTTAATTACATTTTGGGACCCGTAAGTGTTTAACTACACCAGTGACCCGGAAAGGAAGAACCAGGTAAAGAAAATGGGTGAATGGATGGAATATAGATGGAAGAGTGAATTGTGAGCTTCACTTTCAGCTTTTCCTGTAATATTACAGACAGGACTCAGGAGCAACTGCAGAAGCAACAGCAGACTAAGCCATGATTTGTTGAATCAAGATTTGCTCTATTGCCATTACTCCATTATTCGTGACGAGACTCATCCCAAACCCAAAGTTTGCATTCTTTTTGATGTTCTCTTCAATAAATAAATCAATAAATATATAAATAAATGAGCTTGGGAGAGCCACTAGGGAGAGAGATATCTAGATTTTGGCTTACTGACCTGAAAACTCCATGGGCCAACCTTGGATGAGGGTTAAAAATGGATGGATGGATGCATGTTTCACAAATCTGCCAAATATCAATATTTTGTTTACCTTTGCCAACTGCAACTGCATTACAATCTCAAAAATTAGACCAAGACCGGCAACTAAATTTCATATTTGCACATAATTCCAATTTCAGCTTTAGATAAAACTTACTGCAAAGCCTAAAATCCTGTGAGTGAAGGCCAGATCAGGGCTGTAATGGCCTGCCAGTGAGGGGGTGTCATGATGGCTGGACATGGGCACCAGTGACTCCCACGACCCAAAAAAGGAAGAAGCGAGTAAAGATAATGGATGGATGGATGGATGGATGGGGTGAGCACCTCTGGATGTGGATAAGTCTGGCTGTGCGACTGCTTGGGTAAAATGTGCTGCTTACTAAAACTGAAACAATCAATTTCCTCTTAGTTCTCAGCCTTTGTTATACGAAGAGGCAATTTCCCACTGCCTTTGAGGCTCCTCAACTGTTCCCATGACTTTCATGCAACCTTTATTTACACAGGTAAATCACATTCAGCCTTGAAGACTCATTTACAAGTGAGACCTGTTTAAACAGACAAAAAGTAATGACATTTATAGGATTTGGAGGCAAAAAAATATCCTATCAAACTCTTACTCCTTGGTCGAGAAGAGAGAGCCTGAGATAGAAAAAAAACACCCCACACATAGGCACATAGTGACACAGACATTCTGCAGGGGAGGGAAGATGACAAGAGGGGTAAGCGTGTCCAAGTACACTCCAGAGGCACTGTAGGAGTTTTGATAAGAACTGTATAATCAGTCAGTTCCCTCTGATGAGATCCATAAATGCTCTTGACGGGTCCCTCCGATAGGTCCACAGACTTCCTCAGTGTGAGGGGAGGGGGCAGAGCATCAAATTAACAGGGCCTCCAGGCGAATTGAGATAAGGTGCCCTGTCAAGGCCAGCTGGGGAGCTGAATTCAGATGAACATTTGTTTTGGGAACAGGTCAGAACTTTACTGATTCACGTCTGCCTAGAGTCTTTGATGGTCCTCACAAATCCCAAACGTCCAAATTAAGTGGACACACCACTGGTCTGTGCCTGAGAGTATTCCCTGTGATCTGATTCATCCTGCCAGCAAAGCCTAGTTTGCAAATGAATTGAGTCTGGGTGCTCAAGGCACGGAACAAACCATCACATAAGGTAGGGAGCCTGACCGGGGCCATATTTGCTGCTGATGACTTCCTTGTTTATTGATAAACCAGGAACCAGCCGATTTCAAAAAGCAGGAAACCTGTTATCATAAATCCAATTATATATGCATTTGAAACATCCTCGATGGACAGCAGAGCTAGACACACCACCTTCCAATCGCCCTTGGAACCAATGACATATCCAGCTGCATGCATGTCATCAGGGCAAGTCGGCACGCCTGACGTTTGTCTTCTCGTTGAGAAAATTTGATCAATTTCGTTGAGAGACCAGCTGACCAGATCCATAGCAAAAAAAATTAAATAGTTCGAAATATACAGTATGTAGAGAGAGGCTCTGAAGCAGTTTCACAGACTGGAGAGAGCAAAAGCAAAGCGGAGGAGGTGAAAAGTATCCAC
The DNA here is from genome assembly GCA_038048925.1 of Garcialebias charrua. Lineage (NCBI taxonomy): Eukaryota > Metazoa > Chordata > Actinopteri > Cyprinodontiformes > Rivulidae > Garcialebias > Garcialebias charrua. The sequence goes on from JBBPBX010008666.1 coordinate 13,923, forward strand.
CCTTGACAAGAGCAAGTGGTGAAGTGTTGAACTTTAGTCACATAAGTGATAGTGTTAGTTTGCAACATTCTACTGTTCAAATTTGATTAGTCAAGCTTAAATGTAAGTAGACGATGCAGTAAAATGAGAGCGACTACTCTTTCATAAATGAAAATTGGTTGCAGAAAGAGCTGGTGGTTCACCTTGATTTAGGGAGTGAAAGGTAGGTGCTGAAACACGGAATTCAGTGTCAGATGCATTTGCATTTTCTGTCCTTATTTTCAGTTTCTTCCATTATTTCTGCAAGTCACAAGTTATCATTTAGGTGTCATGATGAATCCCAAAGCATGAATCCTCATTGAAAAACACAAACTAATTATGGATTAATCATGTAGGTGCTACTTAGCAATGCTCAAGCAGACATGCACACAGCACATTAATGACCAGAAAATGGGGACAAACATGACTGTTATGATGTAAAACCATTATAATGATACTTTCACTCTATATTATACCTCAGCGTTATTTCTAAAGTTTGTGTTGCATGTGTTGAGACTTTTGTGAGAATTATAGTACCTGGACGGGGAGGTAAATGGAGTGGTTGAGCTATTTTCAGCCGACTTTTTAGATCCTCCCATCTCCGTTGGTCCACAGTCAACAGGGCAGTACCCTGGTAGACACAGTGACAAAACACTTCAATCATGAAGATGGTGTTTCTGTAGAATCAACTGCAGGTTAACGCTGGACACCATGTTCTACCATTATCTGTGTATTTCAATTATTTCCTTGACAAAAACAGCATTCTCAGTTCTAGATTTGGGTCAGATGTGACATAAGGTTGTTTTATAGTCAAGGCTCTTACTTTGTTCTCATTGAAGTTTGCAATGACTACCCCGACAAATAAAGTGAGTCCGATCATGCATCCCAGAAACACAAACACATGGATGTAGATGCCGTGAATCTGTAAATAATAGAAATGTTTCAATAGAATAACTGTATTTTCACCTAAATATGAGCTATGGTAAAAGCCAAAACAATTTTGGTTGAAGATGTTAGAAGGTAAGGTCTGTACCGGTCCAACGCGGTGAATAATGACATCTCGGACTTCTACCCAGCCTTTGAGCGACAGAACTTCAAACAGAGCCAACATGGCATTTCCGACATTGTCAAAGTTAAAATTTCGGGGATTGGCCCTAGAAAAAGAAAAGTGTGAGATTTCATAAATGACTTTGCAAAACAAGCCTAAAACAAGCATTAATTAAAAATAAACAAACACTAAAGTCTTACCAAACTCTTGGTACCCAGAAACCAGGTTTCTTCTCCTCAGGTTTTAGCCTCAGGTTCAGGTTTCTGGAAACGCTAACGTTTATTCGAAAAATACCATGGCAATCATCCTGTAACCAACCAAAGAAAAAGTCATACATGGATTAGAATACATCACACCAAGTACAACAAAAATAAATAAATGATTGCCAACATATTTTACTTTAAAATGCTTAAAATACTTTTGACAAATGTACAAAAACATTCTGTAAATAAAAGCCCTAGTAGACATGCTGGATTTAAATATCCTTTTTCTATTCATTTAGCCAGTGATTCCTGCAGCATGCTTAGGACCAGAGAGAAGGGAAGGGGTTATATTATGAAGTTTTTTGGGAGTACCCTTCTGAGAATACGAGGGTCGTTGCATTTGGCCAGCTTTCCAGCAAACAGTTGAACTCCAAAGCTTGCAAACACCAGCATCAATGTGAGGAGCAAAATGGAAACCTGAAAAAGAATCAATCAAAAATTCACAACAGATTCAACATAATGCAAGTCGACACAGGAAACAATTTAACAACACTTCTAAACTCCTAAGGTATCTCAAAGCTAAAATTGAAAATTGCTGTATTTGTACTGGAAGACTTACTAAGAAAATTTCCTTGAATCCTTTAAGAACCTCCCTCACCACCTTCCTCATTTGGGGAACAAGTTTGAAGATCCTCAACGGTCGCAGGCAGCGCAGCATCATCAGAAGCTGCGCTCCAGATTCAGGGGGAACATTGTGGGGCAGCCAGCACAGAAAAATCAAACTCACCTGCATGAGTGAAAATATGTCAGACCTGAATCAAGATTTTATGAAACCTGAATATGTTTTGTGGACTACTCAGAAACAAGCAGAGCAATGTCAAAATAACAGTGGGCAGGTTTTTGGGCATTCTTTATTGTTAACATTAAGAAGGGATGAGACAAAAATGTTGACACATCTTAAGAAATATGATCAAAAACTGGACATTTAATGGTTATATAAATACATCAGAACTGGCTGCTTTTGTTCAGTGAAAAAACAACATGTATATGATTAAGACGAGTAAAACTATGTAAATTGTATTATTATCATGTATTATTTTGATGCTAACATTGCACAAACATGTGATGTATGGTGTTAAAATCTAACTGAAATGTATTCTGTCTTCTATTCACAAACATTTCAGTGTTTTATACCTATTCTCTAAGAGCCATTTCTCTTTCCCAGCTAAGCAACTAGATAGTTAACATGCTAGTTAGGGATATGTATCATACTTTGTAGAAAATATCAAATTACATCTCTTTTTCACTTCTTGAAGCTGATGTTTTTCCACTAAAACAGCTGTCTGCACATTTCTGCATTAAACTGGTCCAGTGGTGCTAGATTGTGATTTTGTTATCTTGATAAACCTACCAATAATAGTATTTTTCTTCTTTAGGCCATCTCATTATCAAATACTGGCGATATCTGTGTGATAATAAAATACCCCAAATATTCATGTTGGGTGTTTCAGTGCAACGTCCCTTCATCTCAGAAAAATCTGTTTTCATGTTGCGCTAAAAATCTGAAGTTAGACTGTAAACAACCCATGTATTTTTATATACGGGGGTATGAATGTTTCTGTTCAGTGCCCTGAGATGACGTCTGTTTTGACTTGGCACTATAAAAATAAACTGAATTAAAAAGTGACTTTTTAGCTATTGAACTGGATAAACCCTTTTATACCATTAAAATAGGAAATACCTCATTTACTG
>JBBPBX010008666.1:28106-39108 GCA_038048925.1 Garcialebias charrua
GCTGGACAGAGAGTCTCCTTGTTAGCCAGGGCTAAACGTGGAGGTACTTGTGAGCCCACTAGCGGTGCTAAGACTGGCCCTCGAGCAACGTAGCATCGGTAAAAAAAACAACCACTTAGTTATGCGATGAATTCTACCGTCGATTCGGTTGGACAGGATAGCGGAAAAGGCAAAATATGAGATGGTTAGCTAGCAAGCTAGGCCAAGCATTTTCACATACCTCACGATGGAGTCCTTCGTTGTCCGCTCGTAGCCACGCTAATCGTGTTAGCAATGCTGTCTTCCGCCATGTGTTGTCGTGGGTGCCCCTGGTTAGCCATGCTAACCGTGGGAGCTAGCCAGATAGCAACAGAGTTATTCCATTTCCACTCTCCTTTCTCCGGGGTCATCCGCGAGAAAAGCTTCGAGTGTCCTTGCGTGTAGCATCCCTGTACAGAACGGACAGCCCTCGTGGGTGTCCGTTGCTGAAAAGGGAGGTATCCAGATCCGCTGAAGCAGGTTCGGGAGCCAGAGCTCACGGCCTGCCAGAGTTCCTCGTCCGAGGACGTCCTCTCGCCGAGCTGCTCGGGGCTGCTTGCCTGTTAGCTTCGTTAGCTTAGCAGGTAGCATGCCTCGCAGTTAGCGTTCGCTAACCGAGCAGTATAAAAGCAGAAAAGAAAAAGGCACGGGAGCTGGGGCTCGCTGGCCTTCTGGTCTTCTTTGACTTTTGAGTTTTCGCATTATCTTCTCGGGAACCGTGGCTGAGAAGAGTTAAGCCCGTTAGCAGTGCTAACGTCGTCCAGAGACGTCTCCTTCCTCGTGTTGCTTTTGCCGGCTAGCCTGCTAGTTGTTAGCAGGGTAGAGGTGTTGCGTAGTCAGCGCCGTCGAGCGAAGCTGTCTGTGGAGAGAGTAGAAGAAAACTTTGGGGTGAAGAAAATGTGCCGGACCAGCTTTCGCCAGCCCAGCAGTCTGCAGTAGAAGATTCTCTGTATGCTCTGTGTAGGGAGCGAGCTCACTTCTGGTCGAGCGATGAAGATACAGAGAAGCTCCGAGAAGAGTGTTTCAGGTTTAGCGAGGTGAGGGGCAAAAAGAGGAAGATGGACGGGCGTCAGCCGCTTAAATGTCCAGAGGGCGGGGCCTCTGGCACGACGCTGACGCCGTAGCCTTTAAGGCGTGATTGTATTACTTCAGGTAACCGTGCGGGGGCGCTGATTCCCATTGCAATTGTGTTGCACCAAGAGACCGACTGAAAGGGAACTGTGCCTGTTTGGATGAACACAAAGCTGATATTCTGGCAGGAATTGAAGAAAGACACACACAAAGCTCTTCCTTAACAGCTCTCAGTCTCTCTCTGTTTTTAGTTTTTATGGCAGTTAGGCTCGAGAAGCTCCCTTCGCACAGATATGTTGTGGAAAATGGGAGCAATGTCAAAATAGCTTTGTTTGCCAGATAGGGGAACTCCTTGGCAACAGTCAACCAAAAACTGTCCAAAGGAAGATCAGCAAAGTTCAGCTTTAAACCACGATTTTGTCTCAGTTCAGTTAGTTCTTCCTGCTCCTGTAAAGTCATGTTCCTGCCAACAACTGCTGAGTAGTATGGGTCCCTAACAAAGTCATAGCATTCAGTGTTTTCTCACCACATACCACGCACAAAGGGGTCGGTGTTGTTGCGTCGCCGGTAAAAGTAAATCCAAAAGAGATGTAAGCCTCGCGTTCACGGTTTCTGCCTTCTTCTGATTTCCACTTGGGCCTTCATCTGGGTCCGAATTTTGTCCAGGGACCAGACTGGATTAAGTATTTTTTCTTTTGAAAAAGTTTTCCATCGCTGTTTGTTTGAGAAGGTCCTCACTGTTTGTTTTGCTCACTGCTACACGTCACATTCATGCGCCGCTACTTCTCTTGTTTTAATGTGCGATGCAATGCTCCATACTACCACCTATCGCGCAGTAAGGAAATTACACCAGTTAATAAAAATTTCATAATTTACTAATTTTACACGGCACACCAGACAATCTCTCGCGGCACACAGTTGTGCCACGGCACAATGGTTGAAAAACACTGGTTTAGAGTCAAGACCTTGGGGATATAGGCAGGATTAGGCCTTAGGGAGACCTTTGACATGTCAGGGACAAACCTGGTACACATTGGGTGTACGGACAAGGCATGGAGGTCACCTACACGTTTCGTCGAGCAAAGAGCCAGGAGAAGAGTGGTCTTATAAGATAATACATCTATCTTAATGTCGCTCAGTGGTTCGAATGGGGGATCACAGAGAGCCCCCAAGACCAGACTAAGATCCCATCCAGGAGTCAAGATCCTACTGGGGGGTCTCTTTCTCAGCACGTCCTTCATAAATCTTATTATGAGCGGATACGCGTCGGGCGTCCTGCTCCCCCAGCCTTCGTGACAGGCCGAAATTGCTGATAGGAACACTTTAATTGTTGAAAAAGAACGACCTTTCTCCAACAAGTCCTGAAGAAAGGTGAGGAGCTGAGCCAGGTCACATGAATAAGAAATAATATTTCTTTCTGTGTACGAGGCTTCAAAAATACGCCATTTCCGGGCGTAAAGAGACTGAGTTGACCCAGCTCGTGCATTTTGAATGGTATTTACCACATTCTCTGGTAGGCCTGAGGCCACCAGCTTGTCCCTTTCCGCCACCAAACTGAAATTTGCCACAGCTCTCAGCCTAAGTGGCAAGACTGTCCCTTCTGGTGATGTGGAGTGTCCCTGTAGAGGAGCAGGTGGTAGAACCAGCTCTCCCTCAAGGGCCCTAATTCCTATGGTCCCTCGAAGGTCAACCACATTAGGGAGAGGACCTTCCTGCAGATGTACCGTCCTATTGCTCTGATCAAGCGTGTCTGGGGGCAGAGGCAATCTGTTGTCATTATTAGACAAAAGCGGGACAGAATGTCTGTTTTTCCTCTTTTTGTTGGGGGTCATGGATCGGAGGGGTTGCAAGTTTTGCAGACGAGCAGATCTCCTGGCCCCAGCCCGTTTCCTGGTTGGGCCTGGTTTACTGGTCTCTGACTTTAAAAGTGTCCTGGAGCCTGACAAACCACCGGTGGGCTGTGTTTCACCCGGTGGGGGTACGTTGTTTAAGAGCAGAACTGAGTCAGCACATTCAGCGTGGTCACGTGCTGCAAGATCACTGATTGAGAATTGCGTGTTGCCACCACGGATAAGGGGGCAGCTTCAGCATGAGAATGTGGAGATGGTCCTTTGTGCCGAGCAGACTTTATATTGGTTAGTGACAGAGAGCTCAGTCCTCTTCTATTAAAATGAAGAGGAGTCTGATTCAGCCCTGGTTTGTTTACACACACTGCAGTTTCATCACAACTGCCTTTGTGAACGTGTGAAGCTGGTGTTAGCCTACGGGCTTCTGCCGTGGCCCCCCCGTCCTTTACTGGGAACCGTTGAATAGGTGGCCAGGAAGGTGGGTCATCAGATTCTTTCGGCGCGCATCCCTGGAGCGCGGACGTGTAACGGGTTTGTTTGGTTTGTCCGCCCCGTGGTTTACAACGGAGCGGGGGCTGGAGCACGTGACCCCCTCACCTGTCTCTGTGAGGAGTGTCGGGCCTGCTTGCAGGTGCCTCTGGGCCTGTCTGTTGCAGACAGAACCGAGGCACCCTGCTGAGGTTTATTGATTAGGCTAACACCCCGTGAGCCGTGAGGGAGGGTGGGGAGATGGCCCCCTCCCTTTATGTCAGCTGGTAGGACAGAGGGACCCGTTCTGCTGATGTTATTGTGTTTGTTGTTGTTTTTTTGTTTTGTATTTTTGTGAGTCAAGAAAACAGAGAGGGGCTGTTTTTTAAGCTTTATTCGTGCTTATGTGTAACAACATATTTGACTTTATGTCACTCACAGCAGAAAGAACATGATTTGTATCTAAAACAAAGTCACCAGCTTTTTGTACTGTGCTACAAACAAAGTCTGGACGTGAAAAGATCATTTCCCGTACCGCGTGGGCGGTAGATCATGTAAAGTTAAGAAGCGGTCCTGATTCACCAGGCATGCTTCTGTTTGGTGTCCCGATTCGCCGAGGAGGTTCTGTACCGGTCCGCCTGGCAGGAAACAAATCTGTTCTTACTCCAGGCGTGTTCAGTCCGAGGTGGGGCCTGCGGTGGTCTTTGCCGGTGCTCGACCTCGTACGCCGGCCGCTTTTGCGGAGTGGCACGTGTGGCTGAATGGTGTCGAGGCTGCAGTGCTTTGCTCCCAGCTGACTCCTTGCGGGGGGGAATGAAGGTTCTCCTGGGGATGCCCACTCGGAGAGCTTCAGCCTTTTTGCACCTCTGGTCCAGCCTGGTCTGAATTCGATCCAACACTTTCCCAAAAAGTCCCATCGGTTCTATTGAATGGTGGAGAAAATGAACTTTCCGTCCCTCCGGGAGGTTAGCTAAGTTTATCCACAGATGGCGTATTGCGATGACCACCTCAGCCATTCCTCTGCCTTGCGCAACAGCTGCTGTCCCCATCATGCGGAACACAAAGTATGTTGCCCTGCGAGCTTCTTCCAGCAGCTCGCGGCAGCTTGCTTGTCTGTCGTTACCTGGAGCTCCTGTAGTTTTTCAGTCAGGTAAGCTTGCATCATTGCGGACGCGTTCATTGCGAGCGCCGCGAGACCCTGAGCCCTGTAGCATTTCTCGAGCTAAGAAGCCAAGGCTCGACAAGCCTTGCTAGGGAGAGCTGGTTTTGTCCCGGATGACTTGGGAGCCAGATGAGACGCCAGCGTGTCCTCGATTTGAGGCACGTTGGCTATTCCCACTTCATCCATCCCGTCCACGTCGAGAAACTGCGAGAGCGGCAGTCATAGGCGTCGATCCTGGGGGGGTCGGGGGGGTCCGGACCCCCCCAATCTTGGGGAAATATAGATCTGTCCCCCCAATAATTCAATAAAGGAAACCGTGTATTTAAACAATACAAATATAAAAAGGCAAAAAAAGAAAGAAATCCGCCATTATTCTAAGAAAAAAAAGGAAATTTTGCCCTCCCCCTTCTCTGTTGGCAAATGGTTTAGTCCAATGTTTACAAGGAACAACAAGAGCACCGGAGTCACAGGCTCGGCGCGGAGCCGCTGGGTGGGTGAGCTGCAGCACAAACTATTAACTTCCAATAAGTAGCTACTTAAAACATTGGTGACAGTGACTGGGAGGAAAAGGTATTTTACAGTGTTGAAAGACAAGTGTGTCTGTGTCTCATTAGTGGCTGTAGCAACAGCAAAATGCAACGAGGAGCGACACTTCATCAGCTAACACGCTAGCTTCAATGCTAACTAGCTCCCTGGTGGCTCATAACAGACAGAAGAATGTCAGCGCAGCTTTGAGCAGGATGGATTCACATTCATCATATTTTCAGGTGTGGAGCTCTTGAAAGAAGTAATGATAAAATATGTGAAAGATAATTAATTTAAAAAGAGTAGAGAAGATGTGATGATTAGTTAAAATTATTTTATATGTGTAGCACTTTGTTGCAGCTGTGGTTGTTTTAAAGGGCTTTATAAATAAATTATTATTATAAAAAATGTTGAGGATCAATACTTATGTCACATGATTAATTAAAAAATGTCACTGTTTATTATATTACATTATTGATATTTTGTATCTGCAACTGGAAGATTTTATTCTTAATAGGTTCTTAAAAGAAAAAAAGATTTGTTAATAGTAAAAGGCATATTTTGAATGAATGTTACAAACGTGTTCATTTCTACAAAACGGTTAATAAAATAAAATACAATGAATTTCAAATGTTACAGATTGAGTTTAACATAAAAGAAATAGTGTTTTATGTTTAAATATCAGTTAATAAGTAATCCATTATGCCCCCTTGTTTAGGACTGGAACCAATCTCAGCTGCTTTTGTGTGAAGGCAGGGACACCCAGGACAGGTCACCAGTCCATCACAGAGACAGACAAAGAGACAAACAACCATCCACACTCCCAGTCAAAGCTAAGAACAATTTACATTTGCACAGAAGAGCCAAAAAATTATTCAAACTGAGGACTCAAGTTCTTGATTGAGAGTTCTAATCACTACTGGTAATTATCAATAATAATTGATCATATTTACCAAGCTAAATCATTGTGTGGAGTCTTTAATAATACAGACCAGATCAGATGTGATCAGGCAGTCATATATTCACATGTATGTAAATGTATTATTATTAATACTATAATTAAAGTTGAACCATGCAAATTTGTTTGGAACGAACAAGTGGACCTTTGTGCCTCTTGGTCCCACTGAAGTAGCTCTCAGTCTCAAAAAGTTTGGTGACCCCTGCATTAAAGTATTTCTTCTCCTTGAAAACTGTTTTCTTTTTAAGCTTTAAGATTTTGGGAAGGTGTTGTACCAGATTATCAGTGACACTGACCACAGCAATCTATGAATACAAGCCAAACTGAAATGTAAACAATATTTAGAGGGGACCTATTTTGCAAAATTCTCATTTTGCCACTTGTCAAAATGACAAGTGGCAAAGATTGAACATATTAATTTTTTTTATAAGAGTAATGAGTGTCACTATTGTACTGATTAATAGTAGACTACTAAATACATGCCATTTAAATCAATATTATTGCTGATTATTCTGCATAGTATATGCATGCAGTTTGGATAAACTTCCCTCTGTACATTTTGCATTACATTTCACTGTAACTTTGCCGACCCCCCCAAAATTGCTCTTAAAAAATTTCCCTGTTTATGGTCCCCCCAATAATGAGATGAAATCTACGCCCTTGGCGGCAGTAGCATGGGAGCTCTGGGCTGAGACCAGGTGCGAGTCAGCTCTGTGAGGAAGTCCGGAAAGACGGGCATCCTTTGCCTTGTGGCGGCCTGCTGCTTTGAGTAAAAATAATTTCCTGCCAACCTCGTGACTTGTTGACGAGGCGGAGGCTCCGGCCATGGGATCTGCATCGCGTCCGTTGCTTTGTGACACAAGTCGAACAGAGCAGGGATGGAAAAGTCTGTCTCCGGGAGCACAGGGTTAGGTCTGACAGGTCTCCCTGTTCCCCGTATCCGACGTCGGCGTCGTCCGCAGAAAATTCACCTGAGGCTGAAATTGAGATCTCGTCCTCGTTCATCATGCCTCGCGTGTCAAATTTGACTGTTAATTCCACCATGGGGGACAGCACATCTGGGCTGTCATCCCATTCGACTCGGGTGCTGTTGTCCAAAGCCATGCTCTCAAGCTCCGGAGTAGGAGTCAGAGGCTCATCGTGTCCGGGTCTGCTGGCGCCGTAGCAGCCCCCATGGCCTTGGCGATGAAGTCCGCCCGGTGCCTCCTCACCGCCTCCAGCATCTGGCTGCAATGTGGGCAAGACTCAGGTGCGTCCAGCGCCTTGTCCGCATGCAACATTCTCAAGCAGACGGGACAGGCCTTGTGGGTGTCCGTTGCTGAGAGGGAAAAACCGAATCCACTGGGGCAGGCGCGCGAGGGTGGGCTCGCCGCTCTGCTGGTCTTTTTTGGAAGTCTTGTCTTTCGCTTTCCTTTCTTCGGAGGCATGTCCGAGATAAGACGAGAGAGTCCTTCCAAGATCTTTTTTCTCTTTATTTGAGACGTCTCCTCCGTCGAGTCACTTTCGCTGGCTAGCCTGCTACGAATTAGCAGAAGTAGCGGTGTGACGCAGTTAGTGTCGTCGAGCGAAGCAGTCTGCGGAAAGAGGAGAAGAAAAAACTTTGGGGTTAAGGAAAAATGTGCCGGACTAGCTTTCGCTAGTCCAGTAGTACGCAGGAATAATTCTCTGTGCGCTCTGTGTAGGGAGCAAGCTTACCTCTGATTGAGCGATGAAGCAGCAGAGAAGTCCCGCGAAGAGAGAGAGTTCAGGTTTAATGCGAGGTGAAGGGCAATGAGAGATTGATGAATGGGCATCAGCGGCTTAAGTAACCAGAGGGCGGGGCCTCTGGCGTGACGCTGATGTCCCTGCCATAAAGGCGTGAATGTATTCCTTCAGGTAATCGCGCGGGGGCGCAATTCCCATAGCATATGTTGCACCGAGAGACATGACTGAAAGTGAACAGCTTGAAACAAGTGACCGCTGTGTGTATACAGTGTGTCATGTACTGAGAAAACCTACTAGACCTTTAGTTACCAAGACACAGAACTGAAACATCCACTGATAAGTGAAGCAGATGCAAAGACAAGAGCAGGAGAGTCTGAACAGTGACCAGGTGGGTCCAAAGATCAACCAGGTTGCTCAGAAAAGAAAACCTGGAAGTTCAAGGTTTATTGTCGTTCTCACCACATGTATCAAAGTCAAAGTCAAAGTCAACTTTATTGTCAGAACTGCAATATGTACAGGACATACACAGGATTGAAATTGCATTTCTCTCTCAGTCCCTCGGTGCAACAGTAACCATTTAAACACTAAACAATTAATAAACAAGCATAAAATGAAATAATAAAAGTTTAGTACTGTCCTGAGTTTTTTGCATAGTAGTTTTTCATAGTAGTAAAAAAGTATAAAAAGTTTCACCAACAAGTATAAAAAGTTTCACCAACACCAAAACACCAACATTTAATAAACATAATCATAAAATGAAATAGAGTGTAATACTGTCCTGAGTTTTTTCATAGTAGTTTTCCATAGTAGTATAAAAGTATAAAAAGTTTCACCAACAGCAAAAATGAAATAGAGTGTAATACTGTCCCGAAGTATAAAGTATAAAAAGTATATCTATAAAATAAATGAAGGTTCTGGCATTTGACATTTGTAAAGAGTGACAAAGCAGCATATGGGGTTAATGTACACAGTATATGTATGAGGTAGTTGATATTGGTATAGAAACAAAGTGGCATTATGCAATAAGGCTAGTAAAAAGAATATATACTGTATATCAGCAGTAGTGTAGATATAAAAAGTCTAGATGTAAACAGTAGTAATAAATGTAAACAGTAGTAATAAATGTAAACAGTAGTAATAAATGTCAACAGTAAATGTAAACAGTAGTATGACTATAGGCAGTAATGTAATACAAACATTAGTGCAAATATGAGAAGTAGTGCAAACTGAATGAGCACATGACCGTGAGTTGAGTGAATGACCCGTATTGATGACACAGAGTCCAGTGTTAAAAACTTTGTGTTGTGTGGTAATGTGTGAAAGTTTTTTGTGATTAAGGCAGTACAAGTGGGAGGGAGGGCAGAGCTGGCAGAGTGTTAAGCATCCTGACTGCCTGATGAACAGAGCTGTCTCTCAGTCTGCTGGTTCGAGCCTGGAGACTCCTCAGTCTCCTCCCCGATGGCAACAGGCTGAAGCAGCTGTGTAGTGGGTGTGTGGGATCACCTGCCATGCAGAGGGCTTTCCGAGTGAGGCGGTTGCTGTGTAAGTCCTGTAGTGAGGGCAAGGAGGTGCCGACAATCTTCTCAGCTGCTCTCACTATACGCTGGAGGCTCTTTCGGCAGGATGCAGTACATGCACCAAACCACACCGTGATGCAGCTGGTCAGGACACTTTCTATGGCACCCCTGTAGAAGGTGCACATGATGGGGGTTGGAGCTCCAGCTCTATTCAGCTTGCGGAGAAAGTAGAGGCGCTGGTGAGCCTTCTTGGCCAGTGCTGCAGTGTTCCTGCTCCAGGACAGGTCCTCTGAGACGTGCACTCCCAGGAACTTGGTGCTGTCCACTCTCTCCACTGCGGTGCTGTTGATGGTCAGAGGGGCATGTTGGGCATCCCTCTTCCTGAAGTCCACAACAATCTCCTTTGTCTTCTCCACGTTGAGAGTGAGATTGTTGTGTCCGCACCACAAGGCCAAGCGGCTCACCTCGTTCCTGTAGTCCGTCTCATCGTTGTTGCTGATGAGACCCACCACCATGTGGAACATGAGGTGGAATAAAATGATGTACTCAGGTCCCAGTTACACTCGACAATATCAAAAACATTAAGAGTAAAAAAACAGTAAATTAGGATCTAAGATCTGGAGGTGTGTGGTTGGGAGGAACGGCCCCCTGATCTGAACCCGAGTGGTGTTCTGTTATTGGACTTCTGTGCTCGTCATGGATTGTCCATAACGAACACCATGTTCAAGCATAAGGGTGTCCATATGTGCTCTTGGCACCAGGACACCCTAGGTCGCAGTTCGATGATCGACTTTGTTGTCGTCTCATCTGATCTGCGGCCGCATGTCCTGGACACTCGGGTGAAGAGAGGGGCGGAGCTGTCAACTGACCACTACCTGGTGGTGAGTTGGCTCCGATGGTGGGGGAGGATGCCGGTCAGACCTGGCAGACCCAAACGTATTGTGAGGGTCTGCTGGGAACGTCTGGCAGAGTCTCCCGTAAGACGGAGCTTTAACTCCCACCTCCGGGAGAGCTTTGAACACGTTCCGAGGGAGGCGGGGGACATTGAGCCCGAGTGGGCCATGTTCCGCGCCTCTATTGTCGAGGCAGCTTATCAGAGTTGTGGCCGCAAGGTTGTTGGTGCCTGTCGTGGTGGCAACCCTCGAACCCGGTGGTGGACACCGGCGGTGAGGGATGCTGTCAGGCTGAAGAAGGAGTCCTATTGGGCCTTTTTGGCCTGTGGGACCCCGGAAGCAGCTGATAGGTACCGGCAGTCCAAGCGGCATGCGGCTCGGGTGGTTGCTGAGGCAAAAACTCGGGCGTGGGAGGAGTTCGGAGAGGCCATGGAGAATGACTTCCGTACGGCTTCGAGGCGATTCTGGTCCACCATCCGGCGTCTCAGGGGGGGAAAGCGGTACGCGACCAACACCATTTATGGTGGGGATGGCGTGCTGTTGACCTCAACTCGGGATGTTGTGAGTCGGTGGGCGGAATACTTCGAAGACCTCCTCAATCCTACTGGCACGTCTTCCACTGAGGAAGCGGAGCCTGGGGACTTTGGGTCGGGCTCTCCAATCTCTGGTGCTGAGGTCACCGAGGTGGTTAAAAAGCTCCGCGGTGGCAGGGCTCCGGGGGTGGATGAGATTCGCCCGGAGTTCCTTAGGGCTCTGGATGTTGTGGGGTTGTGTTGGCTTACGCGACTCTGCAATATCGCGTGGACATCGGGGGCAGTTCCCTTGGATTGGCAGACTGG
>JBBPBX010008666.1:40901-61942 GCA_038048925.1 Garcialebias charrua
CATAGGAGTCTGAACTGAAAGTGTGGATGTGTTGTTGGTGTTTTCACTCTGTGGGGAGGGAGGGCGTATTAGTTACTGAAGCAGTGCTGGGAGGACGGATGTATTGTACAAAGTAGAGCTTGTCAGTTGTGTACTCTGGTGCAAAGTTGACGGCAGTGAGTTGCTATTCTTGTTTTATGACCTGACTGTATCTGTGATATGATTAACAGCAAACTACAGTGAAACACTGACGCGTGCATTGTGATTTTTAAAAGGCAGGAGAGGAAACTGAAGCTGATGGTGTGCACGGTTGTTTAAAGTGTCTTAATTACAACACATGGAACCCCCTCATTCCTGTTTGATAAAGATATAGCTGATTCTTTAAGGCAGGAACACTTCCTTTACACAAGGAGAAGGAAATCAGAAAGTTGATCAACTTTCTAAAATTAAATCGTAAAGTTTTACCTAAAACACCAGTAACTGATGGATGGGTCGTACGCTGATGGGACACATGGGTCATGGCAATGAGGGGTTCAGTGTACTGCATTGTGTACTGGGTTCAAGATACTGCAGGCACTACAAATCCTGAAAAATACTACGGGATAATCTGAAGCAAAACATAGAGCAAACATAAATCAAATTCTATTCTATTCAGTTTATTTATTTAGCGCCAAGTCACAACAGAAGTCGTCTCAGGGCACTGAACAGAAACATTCATACAAACCGGATTCCAAAAAAGTTGGGACACTAAACAAATTGTGAATAAAAACTGAATGCAATGATGTGGAGGTGCCAACATCTAATATTTTATTCAGAATAGAACACAAATCACAGATCAAAAGTTTAAACTGAGAGAATGTATCATTTTAAGGGAAAAATATGTTGTTTCAAAATTTCATGGTGTCAACAAATCCCAAAAAAGTTGGGACAAGTCCATTTTTACCACTGTGTGGCATCCCCCCTTCTTCTTACAACACTCAACAGACGTCTGGGGACAGAGGAGACCAGTTTCTCAAGTTTAGAAATAGGAATGCTCTCCCATTCATGTCTAATACAGGCCTCTAACTGTTCAATCGTCTTGGGCCTTCTTTGTCGCACCTTCCTCTTTATGATGCACCAAATGTTCTCTATAGGTGAAAGATCTGGACTGCAGGCTGGACATTTCAGTACCCGGATCCTTCTCCTACGTAGCCATGATGTTGTGATTGCTGCAGAATGTGGTCTGGCATTATCTTGTTGAAAAATGCAGGGTCTTCCCTGAAAGAGATGACGTCTAGATGGAGCATATGTTGTTCTAGAACCTGAACATAGTTCTCTGCATTAATGGTGCCTTTCCAGACATGCAAGCTGCCCATGCCACAAGCGCTCATGCAACCCCATACCATCAGTGATGCAGGCTTCTGAACGGAGCGTTGATAACAACTTGGGCTATCCTTGTCCTCTCTGGTCCGGATGACATGGCGTCCCAGTGTTCCATAAAGAACTTCAAATCGTGACTCATCTGACCACAGAACAGTCTTCCATTTTGCCACACTCCATTTTAAATGACCCCTGGCCCAGTGCAAACGTCTGAGCTTGTGGAGCTTGCTTAGAAATGGCTTCCTCTTTGCACTGTAGAGTTTCAGCTGGCAACGGCGGATGGCACGGTGGATTGTGTTCACTGACAATGCTTTCTGGAAGTATTCCTGAGCCCATTCTGTTATTTCCTTGACAGTGGCATTCCTGTTTGAGGTGCAGTGACGTTTAAGGGCCCGGAGATCACGAGCATCCAGTAGAGTTTTACGGCCTTGACCCTTACGCACAGCGATTGTTCCAGATTCTCTGAATCTTTTGATGATGTTATGCACGGTTGATGATGATAACTTAAAAGTCTTTGCTATTTTACGCTGGGTAACACCATTCTGGTATTGCTGCACTATCTTTCTGTGCAACAATGGTGGAATTGGTGATCCTCTTACCATCTTGGCTTCTGAGAGACACTGACACTCTGAGAAGCTCTTTTTATACCCAATCATGTTGTCAATTGACCTAATTAGTGTTAATTGGTCTTCCAGCTGTTCGTTATATGCTCAATTTCCTTTTTCCAGCCACTTATTGCTACTTGTCCCAACTTTTTTGGGATTTGTTGACACTGTGAAATTTTGAATCAACATATTTTTCCCTTTAAATGAAACATTCTCTGTTTAAACTTTTGATCTGTGATTTGTGTTCTATCCTTAATAAAATATTAGCTGTTGGCACCTCCACATCATTGCATACAGTTTTTATTCACAATTTGTTTAGTGTCCCAACTTTTTTGGAATCCGGTTTGTCTATAAAAATAATTTAACATTATTTATCTGAGGAGCAGACTGAGTTTAACTCCATCGCAGAACTCTCATCTTGAGCAAGCATGAAGGCGATATTGGAAAGGAAAAACTCCCTCATAAGGAAGAAACCTTTATCAGAACCAGGCTCAGGATAAGTGATCATCTGCTTTGACCAGCTGGGTTTGAGAAGAACAGATTGGCAGGTCAAGAATCACATGTTAAGATAGAAATCATATCAAATGAAAACTATTCCATTTTAACAATTGAATTCAGTTAAGAAATGAGGTCAATTTGTACTCCAGTAGTGTAAGCCTATAGCAGCATAACAAGCCAACTCTAACTACTGTATATGATTTATCAAAAAGGAAAGTCTTAAAACTAGACCTCATTCACAAAAATGTTCGTATTTTTATCCTAAATTTCTCCTACTTTTGTTCGTACGAAGCGTTCGTACGAACATGCCACGTCAGATTCAACAAACTCTTCTATCCACAGGAAAAGTGTGTAAACGAGCTGCGTAAATTTAATGAATCCCACCTGTTCTATCCACCTGCGCGTGCTCGCGGAGAGGTCATTTACATAATTCCCACCCCTCAAAACACCATATAAGGCCACGTTTCCTGCCTTTTGACAGCAGGAAGTGTCCATTCATTCAAACTCAAGAAGTAAAAGGAGGAACTTCACGCGTTCGGAGATCTGCTCTCAGTCGCGCTGTGGCGCACCGCTACCCCCCCACCCCCCCCGCAGGTGTCGGATGGTCAAATATTTTTAATTTTCATTATAGTTTCACTTATTCAGAAGAGCTGTGGCGCACCGCTACCCCCCCACCCCCCGCAAGTGTCGGATGTGTTTTTGAACAGAAGCATTTTAAAATGTCTCGAAACTACAGTTAACTTCATATTAATATTGTAGTGCATATGTTTTGTCTCCCGTGGGTCGTACAGTATCAGAAATCAAGAATAAATGGTTTGATCTGAAAATGGCTTCAAACAAACGTCTCGCCGCAGCACGGACAGGAGGTGGTCAAGGAATAGTCTGCCTTACCAAGATGAATGGACAATATGCCATGCTGCGCGCGTGCCAACATGTTTTGCAGCACAAATGAGTCATGCGCGCTCCTCCTGGTCATCGCGCAACCACATTCTGCAGGTTATATTTCGAATCAGATATAATAATCTATTGCTCCGATGGTGTTTGCACAGCAGTCCAGCAATAGCATGAAAATCAGTCTTAATTCGTACTTAAAGTGAAACTAAACCCAGGTTGAGACGGTAACTCCTCCTTCCAAAATCTCCCTGAAAATGGGCGTGTCGAGAGACAAGGAAGGGTGGAGGTAGAGTTGTGCTTTTGTTCACGCCTCCACCTGCAACAACCTAAAACAAATTAAACCTCTAGCCAACAACATACACCAAGCAACAACAAAGAATAAACATGTAGATGTATTTATCTATTCCACCCATTCCATCCAAAACCAAAGGCCTAAAAAAATGAAAATGAAAAGAAAAATAAAACCGCTTGTCAGGAGTGAAATGCAGCACTTCCATATAAGGTATGCACTTCTCATCTCTGCAGGGGATTGGCTCTGCTTGAACCACCTGTGTGACATCACACATGAGCAGACATGTCACACATGAGCGTTTGCACAAATAAGAAAATTAAGGTGTAATCCACCAGTTCAACCCATAGAACTACCGTAAACACATTTTTAGACCAAATATTGCCAAATATTGCCAATTTACACAGATATGCACAATTATGTGAGAATAAACACAGCCATAGTGCTAGATAACATTTTAAACACATTCTAGGGAGTTTATCAGCTAAAAAAAGTTAATTTTGGGTTTAGTCGCACTTTAAGTTCTGCGGCGGTGTATGGGAATTTTATGTACCTGGGTGTTAATATGAGGAGCGGCTTTGATGACCAAGGGGAGCGCATGACTCACTGAAGCCTGCGCGACACACCAGACAAATTAAACTTAAAATTCTAATTCTAATTCAAACAGAATAACCCAAGAATAATTATGGTGCGTGATTTTTTTAAACCCAAAATATTTTCTAAATAACGAAATATGAAGTTATTCGTGGAGAAGATCCGTCTGGATGACAGCAGACTGACGCTCCTAAAATATACGACAGCTCCGGACCACTCGTAAATTTTGTTCGTATCTGAAAAAAATCGTAGGATACGAAAACATTGTTGAATGCCACAAATGATCCTAAATCACTCGTACGCACAGTTTAAGAACAAATCTGTGCGTACGAACGGTTCGTGAATGAGGCCTTATGTGTCAGCCTCATGGACAGAAACTGGAAACTCTACAAGAGAGGAGCCTGATAAGATCTTCCTCCCGTTCTGTTTTTGGAAACTCTAGGAACCACAAGTAAACCTGCAGTCTGAGAGTGAAGTGCTCTCAAAAAAAAAGTGCTCTAAAAAATCTATTCTAAGGGAATTGATCGAGGACTGTTGCTAAACTTGTCTTTTTCTGAAAACATTGAATTAACTTCCAGCTGAGACATAAAATCCAAAGCATATTTTAAATCAAGAAGAATAATTATGCTTTGTTTTCTGTATTACACTTGGATCATTTAAAAAGGTATTTTATTTTTGGTTTGCTCATTTGTCGATGCCATCTGTGAAAAACAACTGTCATCTGCACAACTTAAACTTATAAATACTGTTTCATCTGGATACTTCATTTAAAAGAAAAACTAATCAAATGCTTAACAGAAGGCGAGATTTAATTATATCGAACATATGTAAATTTTACTATAAAAAGTGAGGATTTTACATGCGAGATAAATATTCATTCATTCATTCAACCTTTATTTATACAGGCTAGCCTCGTTGAGTCACGGGGACTCATTTACAAGAGGGACCTGTCTCACTCACACCAAACAACCATCCATCCACTCTCTCACTCACACCTAGGGTCAATTTAGAGTTACCAATCAGCCTAATATGGTGAATCCTCACTAAATATTTGGCTAACATTTTAGTCTGCCATTTGGAAGGCTTCCAGGGAAAAAAGTTACCAACCACTTTAAGTATTAAAATTGTTTTTGTTTTGTTTTTTTCCCAACAGTTCATGAATGCAATAAAATCAAAAACATGAATATCGTCCCGTGGGGGTGCCTGCAGTTCCACTGTCGTCCTGTAGGGTCCACCTGCAGTTCTGCTGTCGTCCTTTAGGGGCCGCCGGTAGTTCTGCTGTCATCCTGTTGGAGACGCCTGCAGTTCCGCTGTTGTCCTGTAGGGGCCGCCGGTAGTTCTGCTGTCGTCCTGTAGGGGGCAGCAGCGGATGTTCACCATTGAATCTGTTCCTTAGGGCGTCGAGAAAATTTCATCATGTAAAAAGACAAACGCCAAATTTGTGGAGAAAAATAGACTTTATATTGATGTTATTGTCTTTACGCTATACAGTTTAAAAGTCATCGTTGGGTTTTAAAAACCAAAAGTGTTGAGGGAGATCTGGTTGCTGAATAACAAACAGAGCATCAGTGTTTAGCTAGTTAGCGGCTAGCTGCTAAAGAGAGAGTTGGCCCAAATTAGTTGGGGTTTTTGGATGAATACGCGCTTTTATGAAGTATGGCAAGTTAGTTTATCTAAAGCCAGGTTAAAATGGACCGTAGCTTTTATTCTGGTCTGTCGGACGGCTGTGCTCCTGTAGATTCAGGGTTTTTGGATTCCCAGACATACGGAGAATACTCTGCAGACATTAAGGTGAGTTCCGTCCACCACGTGCTTCTGGTTCATTAACAGTATCTGCTGTCAGGTAATTACTTGAACATTCCCATTGTGTTCCAGTTTCCAGAGGACGGGGATAGTTATCTGAGCATCAGTGGAGCTGGGCATCACTTCCTCTCTGCAGAGGTTAGTGTGTCTACACTTCAATGTGTCAAATTGTCCTGATCTGTGTGTTTTGAACTCATGGAGACATTTCTGTGTTTTCACCCCACAGCAGACATTCCACACTCCCAGTCTCGGAGATGAGGTTTTTGAGATCCCCCCAATCTCCCTGGATCCAGACCCAGCTCTGGTCATCAGAGAGGCCGTGTCTCACTTCGAGCTGACGGATGGATCAGACGGTACCACTGGACCTCTGGGCTCCCGGAGCCTGGTGAGCAACCTGGTGGTGGAGACCAATGACCCCTCCTTTGCCTCCACCTTTGTGAACTCTGGCCCTCAGGCCCTGGAGCAGCTGAGCCTGGGGTCCATGGGCCCAAATGGAGCAGTGGGGGGCCTGCTGAGCTCCTCTGCACTGGTGAGTACCCAATAAAACTATTTATCTGAAAAAATGAGCTAATCATGGATTAAAATGGATTAAGAGTTTATCAAAATTATGTTGTGCAGGTGTTATAAATTGACTTGTACTTTAAGCACATTCCATGAATTGACTGGAAAAGTTAAAAACTCACGTTGTACCTGATAGAGAACAAAACTCAAACTTAGTTTAAATAATTAAATTTATTCATTCATTCATTCAATTTTTATTTATACAGGCTAGCCTCGTTGAGCCATGGGGACTCATTTTACAAGAGGGACCTGTTTCACTCACACCCAGGGTCAATTTAGAGTTACCAATCAGCCTAACATGCATGTTTTTGGACTGTGGGAGGAAACCGGAGCACCCGGAGAAAACCCACGCATGCACGGAGAGAACATGCAAACTCCACCCAGAAAGGCCCCCGGACCAGGATTTGAAGCAATGATTTCTGAATAACAACAATTTAAGGCTTCTCTTTTTTTGTAGTGTGTTTTAAATTTAAGACTTGAAATACTGAGACTGGGTTAATGTTTACCAACTCTGTCAAAAGTGTTTTTTTAATATTTGGTGCTCTGATCTCTCCGCAGGAACTGGGGAACTCCAGTGGTTCACATTTCAACAGTACGTCCCCGATGACCATTGATGTCCAGCTCTGTGACGTGGGTCAGAGCCTTTTGGAAAGCGGTCAGCTCACCACAATAAACCCATCAGAACTGGCTCTGGGTCTCGGTGCTGGAAGCTCTGGGGCACTCGAGCAGGCGCTGTCAGCAACACTGTCTCCTGCTGGTTCCCTGCAGGATGAGGACATGGAGGACTTTAAGGTGAGGAGGAACTCATGGACAAAACGTCCATCTTGTCTCTAAACTTGAGGCTGAATTTTAAAGTTTTTATTGTTATTACTATTAAACTCATGCAGATAATTTTCAATTCAGTTTATTTCTATAGCGTTAAGTCACAACAGAAATCATCTTAACAGGAACATTGATATATAAATACAGTAATAAGTTAACAGAAACATTGATATATATTTATTAAATGGTAAATGGAGCTTATTTATATAGCGCTTTCCAGCCCCCTTTAAGGAGCCCCAAAGCGCTTTACAATACCAGCCATCCACCCATTCATTCAGACATTCATACACCGGTAGTGGTTATTGCTAAAGATATGGTCCTTAGCAGCTAACAAGATGGCTAACGCTTTAGCCGTCTTCTTCCACAGCTGAGACTGACCATGTCTTTAGCGATATGATAAGCTGCTGATTTATTAACGTCTCCACCTCTCTCGCTCCTCTCATAAAGCTCAGCATGGCTAAATGAGCTCGCACCCGTGGTTTGTTTTAAGGAAGCAGAAGGCTGTAAAAACACAGTACACACGGTTCACAGTTCTGAGAGGAGGCTCACTTTACTGCATTACTGCAGTTCACAAACACAGACTAACGTGAAGGCTCCTTTCTATCTTATCAAGACACTCAAAGCTCTTTACAACACCATCTGTGTCCTCATTTACCCATTCATACAACACTCCACTAGATCTGTACAAAGAATAATCAGAGCTTTATCACATTCATACACTGATGGGACACACATCAGAGGTAATGAGGAGTTCAGTGTCTTGCCCAGGAACACTTCAGCATGTGACTGCTGGTGGAATCAAACTCCCAGCTCTTCCATGGACCTTACCAAGCTCCGCCCAGAAATGCCCCCTAAGCTCCAACATGGCTGCATACCTCACAAACAAAGCCTCGCGCAGCATTAGTTTCAATGGAAACATGGCGTCGACTGACTCTCTGCAGGGTATTTCTGAGTCGAATAGTGTATCATTTCTGCCAGATTCCAACAAAATATCAGCCACGACAATGGACAGGGGAACCAACAAGTTCATGTTATTTTTTTTTTGGACGTTATCAAGTTGTTTGAGCCACGCGATGCCTCCAACAGTGTGCGCGTCACAGCTAAATGCTACCGGCCGATGAGGAAAACAGCAGCTCCTCACACGCTCAGCATTATTACAGCTGTGGACAGGATCACTGATGCCTATTGTTCTGCAATGGGTAAGTCAGGCATTCATGGTTTTGAGGGTTACTTTTGTAATCAGTGATTTCTGTTGTTGGCAAAAGTTTGAGTGTGCCTTGGTCTGATAAACGGTGCTAGCGGTGCTAGCGTGACTAACACGATTACAGTTTAGTGAAAAGTCAAAGTCAAAGTCAACTTTATTGTCAGATCTGCAATATGTACAGTGCAGGACATACACAGGACCGAAATTGCGTTTCTCTCAGTCCCTCGGTGCAACAGTAAACATCTAAACATTGAAACACTGAAACATATAATAATAGACATAAGCATAAAAATAGTAAAACTAACACTGTCCTGAGTTTTTTTTCATAGTGGTATAAAAAAAGAGTATAAAAAGTATAACTAAAATAAACTAAAGGTTTCTAGCATTGACATTTGCAAAGTGGCAAAGCAGCGTATGAGTCAATGTACACAGTATATGTATGAGGTAGTAGTTGATGTTGTTGTAGAGGCAAAAAGTGGCATATGCAGTAAGGCACATTGGGCATCCCTAAATAAGACCGTTCAGAGCACACTGTATATGTACCAGCAGTGGTGTAGATATTAGAGTAGTGTAAATAAATGTAAACAGTAGTAATTACATGTAAGCAGTAGTAATAAAAGTAAACAGTATTAATAAATGTAAACAGAGAATGTAAACAGTATTATGATTATAGGCAGTGATGTAATACAGACATTAGTGCAAGTATGAGAAGTAGTGCAAACTGTATGAGCACATGACCGAGAGTTTAGTGAAAACCCGTTTGGTGACACAGAGTCTAGTGTTAAAAACTTTGTGTTGAGTGATAATATGTGAGAAAGTTTTAGTGTTAAGGCAGTTCAAATGGGAGGGGAGGCAGAGCAGGCAGAGTGTTTAGCATTCTGACTGCCTGATGAACAGAGCTGTCTCTCAGTCTGCTGGTTCGAGCCTGGAGACTCCTCAGTCTCCTTCCTGATGGCAGCAGTCTGAAGCAGCTGTGTAGTGGGTGTGTGGGATCACCTGCCATGCGGTGGGCTTTCCGAGTGAGGCGTTTGCTGTGTAAGTCCTGCAGTGAGGGCAAGGAGGTGCCCACGATCTTCTCAGCTGCTCTCACAATGCGCTGGAGGCTCTTGCGGCAGGATGCAGTACATGCACCAAACCACACAGTGATGCAGCTGGTCAGGACACTTTCTATGGCACCTCTGTAGAAGGTGCTCATGATGGGGGTTGAAGCTCCAGCCCTTTTCAGCTTGCGGAGAAAGTAGAGACGCTGGTGAGCCTTCTTTGCCAGTGCTGCAGTGTTCCTGCTCCAGGACAGGTCCTTTGAGACGTGCACTCCCAGGAACTTCCATGGGTGTAAAAGCCTTTTCAGGTGAAATGAAATCTTTAATGTATGTTAGATACGGTACACATTGCATATTGATCTCTTCAGATAACGTAAAACTGTGTAACAGACAGGCTTCAAGGTGTAGAAGTTGTATTGGTATCGTTAAATGCGGTCGTGCACAAGCTCACAATGTAAATTAGCATGTCTAAAAAAGCTAAGTCTGGTCCCCTGGACATCCCTCTGGTCCAGAGGACCAGACTTCGCTTTTTTAGAGTTTTCTACCTGGATTATTGAGCATGCATCACGGTAAATTAGCATGCGTTTCTTGCTACTGTAGCTGTTGTTTGTGAGGCGGTCACGCGCCTGGTAGCTGCGCTGTGACGTGAAATGGGCATTAGCCAATGAAACGCGGCCCTGTGGGCGGAGCTTGGTAAGGTCCATTGGAGGAGACTGCTCTAGCCTCTCAGCCACAGCCGTCCTCAGCTGAAGAGGATTATTATTTAATGGGTGTAAATAAATGTCTAAAAAATAAAGTAATGTATGTAGTTTATTTTATTTTTTACATTTATTTTGTAGAGTTACAGCTGTTTGTTAAAGGAGACCACAGATAGGTTTTTAAAAAATTTATGGTATGTCTGTGGGCTATCCAGACAATGTTCATTCAATTTAATACACAAAATAATTCTTAGATAATCAATTATACCATTTTTAATTCTGCCATTTTTAACTTTCGTTTTGAACGACTGGTTTATGATAATGAGCTCTCATGGCCACGCCCTTCAAAGATCTGTTTACATTTACTCTGCCCTCTGTAAGAGCCAGTATCTCTAATTTGTTGTTGTTTTAAAATTAGCTCTTTTTTTATTACTCATTTGACACTGTTAGTGCTTAAGATAACTTACTGAAAGCCGTCTGCTCGCGCCACCATTATCTGCTCCTTTTAGCCCGAATCCGATGCTAAAAATAGCTCGTTCCTCCTCCGCTCGTTGCATGCAGCGCTTTTGGGAGCGATCTCTGCTCGAGTCCAGACACACACAAAGTTCACTGAGTGTTTCCAGTTAATTTATCCGTATGAGGCAACCTCTGACCGGACCCCACGCTCTTTAAAAGCCATCAGCTCCCAGCCAGCTCCCAGCAGCTGCCGGGCGCAGAAGGTCTCTTTGCCGGCGCACCAGGGGTTGCTAGGTGAGGGGTTGAACTAAAGGTGCGGGGGGATTGTCCTGGCGCTTGTGACGTCACAAGCGCGAGGATTTGAAAACGAAGTGTTTCTATCAAAAATAAACAGTGCTGGGCAGCGCTAATCCAAAAATTAGTTCCACAATTTCTAAAACGCTTATTAATTTTTTTAGGTCCACAATTTCAAAAGCACAAATGTCTTATGAAAATTAGGGGAAGCTAATCTAATCCGCTATTTATATATTTATATATACATAGTTCCCAGACACGCCCCCAGTATTGCGCAAACCGGTTTTCGCACCACATCTGAAGGCAGAAGAAGGAAAGATGGCAAACTAGCAGAGCAAATTATACGGACAAAAACACGAGCTACCACAGCTTCACCAAGGAACAAGAGCAAACTGGCAGTGGTCGAGTTAAATGAGTTTGAGAAAGAAATCATGGCAGACGAATCAGACAACTTGTCACAAAGTAGTTACTCCGATATCATTAATTATTTAATTACTACAAAGAGCGCACACCGGCTTCACAGCACACCGGCTTCACAGCACAGAGCTTCACAGCTTTAAATCCAAAAAAGATGTGTAAACTGTCTCAATCAGATCTAACCAGCTAAAAAAAGGTTTAACTAAAATAACACACAGCCAGCACAAACAGTCCAGGCTGAACACAGACCAGAACCAGCACTTGAGTGTTACCGTGTTGGAAGTTAGCATGTTGTTAGCATCTGGAGCGGAGGGTCCCGCTCAGGTCGGACGGCGTGGATCCGTCGCGGCCGCGGGGGCACGTCCCATGGGACCGACGCGTCGCCCGCACGACTTGGCTCCCGTCCTCCTTCTCCCACTGGGACGGTCTCCCCGCCGGTCCCGGTGGACCGTGAGGAGGCCGCGTTAGCGAGATGCTAAGCTAACCACAGCATGCAAGACGGTGTCGCTAAAAAAAAAAAAAACCAGCTCTAACACACAGACAGTTGTACTCTAACATTGTTTCACAAAATGATTTATGTAGAATATTTTGTTTACCGGCCAAAAGCACGACGTCTTCCAGAGCAGATCCAAGCAGACTCAGAGAGAGGAGGGCTGCAGTCAGCTTCTTCGATGAGATAAATCCTTCCCGTTTACTTTTTTTTTGATTAAGTGAAACCTGCGCGTTGCCCAAACGTCTACCCGACTGGAACACCCACTGACACAACACGAAGTAACCATTGCAATTAATTAGAAATTAACACAAAAAAAAAACGTGAAAAATGAACATCCATTAGACCGCGCTGTCCCCTGTTCTGACTTTCAAAATGAGGGTCCACCCGGAAGTAAGACGGATGTGACGTCACATGGGAACTATGTATTATATATATATATATATATATATATATTTATATATAGCCGGCAGCGTTATGCAATATTTGCACTACACTGCCAACTGAAAAGTAACAAAAATGATCCTAAAAGGATGAAATTACAAAAATCAAAGGATTTATTTAATACTTTACGTACATATATTCTATTCGGCCACGAAATCAACAAAAAATAGAATGATCTTTTAATCCCTAAAACCACTTTTAAATCTCAAATACACGGGTGTGTCGCCACCGCATTTATACATAAAAGTAACCCAAATACATAAAACTAACGACTCACCGTCGAATGGTCGACACAAAACACACAATAAAATCCTCCGGCCGCGTTAATTTGGCTTGAAACAGCGGGGTTCTCTGCGGATTTATCCATTAGTAACCCAGCACAACCAGCTGGACACAGAGTTCAGCGTCCAGTTCACCTCTGACCCGGAAGATGTCAAGATTCTATAGGTAGTCAACAGATTTAATGAAAAGTAACTAAAATACATAAAACTAACGACTCACCGTCGAATGGTCGACACAAAACACACAATAAAATCCTCCGGCCGCGTTAATTTGGCTTGAAACAGCGGGGTTCTCTGCGGATTTATCCAAGTACCCAGCACAAACAGCTAGCCACAGAATTAGCCCCTGAGTTCACCTCTGACCCGGAAGATGTCAAGATGGAATAGTCCATTTTTAGTAGGGGGATAAAGAAATCGACCGTTTTTTTATTGCGTATTTAATGATCGTTTTCATCGTAACTATAATTATTTTTATGTTAAATGTACATTAACAAGCAGGATCAATGTTAGGGATGTAGGTGACTGGCCGGGGCGCGGCGGGGCCGGGGCCCCATGCTGATTGGGATCCCCAGGCAACGGCATCATTTACCTACATGGTAGATCCGAGTCTGTTCTCCGCTCTGCTCCCCCTCCAACCCTCCCTCCTCTCTGCTCTTTACGGTGGGGAAAAAGGTAAAACTAGCAGCAACAGAGCCAGAATAAGAGCCTCTAAATAAGTTTATTGGTTTTTACTGATAGATAATTAGTTATTAGCGGTACTGCATTTTAAATAAAAATAGCACAAATCCGCTTATGAATTATAAAAGTTAGTCAAACCACAAAAACGCTGACAAAAAGTTTAGGTCCACTGTAAGCGGATTAGCGCTTTAGCGCTCTCTAGCGTTCATATGCCCACCACTGAAAATAAATAAATATACTTAGAGTAAATAAACCACTGGGTGCATTTTTTTGGCACTGGGACTGTTTTTTTATGAAATACATACCCAAAGTTGAGTAAAAAAAACATTAAAAAGTGAATTTTGAATCTGTGGTCCCCTTTAATAAATGTTGCTGTGTGACAACTGGGACAAAGCTTTGACTCAGAAATATATTTTTGTTATTCTTTTATGGAAAGAAAATTATATCGAGATATATATCGTATATCGCAATATATCATAAAAATATCGAGATATGAATTTTGGTCCACATCGCCCAGCCCTAACATAACTAACAAAATATTATAATCCACCAAATCATAAAACTCAGTAATTTCAGTTGGTAAAATAATATACTTGATGGATGACAGTAATGCTTTCTTGTGATAATTCTTACAGCTCTTTTCTGTAAAATAAAAAAATACAGTAGGCTTTATCGTTTTACAGGCTTTCCCCCAAACATCAACACAAATTAAATGTGGAACTATGATTGTATTATACAGCAAATACCGAGCTTTATCATTCAATAAGTCTCTGACTTTGTACAGTACTGCAATGGATTTAGATATTTTAGTTTTTACAGAATGTACAGTATGTGTGTTTTCGATGACAGTTTATCATCAATAATTACACCCAAAAACTTCACCTCACTTACTCTACATATCTTAACACCATCAATTTTGAAGGGAACATCAACAGTTTTCTTTTTATTACTAAATATCATATAATTAGTTTTATCAAGGTTTAATGATAACTTGTTTAATTTAAACCAAGTTTGTAATTTGACAAACTCCATCTTCATCAACTCAAACATCTGCTCCAAGTCTTTACCCAAATTTTAAAAAAGTGGTATCATCAGCAAAAAGAACACATTTAAGGAGTCCGAACACCTCCACTAAATCATTCACGTACAAAATAAACAACTTTGGTCCAAGTACAGAGCCTTGTGGTACTCCACATGTAATATTGCAGAGGTTGGATCTTACATCATCTATTTGTACAAACTGTTTTCTTTCTTTCAAATAGCTACATATCCACTGCAATATATAAATAATAAGTTAAGAGGAGCATTCACGTACATGATAAAAACCAGTTAGTAAAGTTCTCTATCTAAGAAGGCAGCAGACTTGTTGAATCTTCACTTCGTCGCAGTTTCCCATCATAAAAGCTCTCTTTTTCTCTACACAGAGGAGTGTGCTGGATGACTCCATGTCACTCTGCTCTTCCTCCGTCTTCTCCTCCCACATGTCCTGCCCAGCTCCCTCATCCTCCCTGGCTGCAGCCAGGAGGGGTGGGGGGAGGCTGGCTGCACCGACATCAGCAGCTGGAGCAGCGGGCGGGAAGAAAGGTAGGAGGAGGAAGGATCCCAACGAGCCCCAGAAGCCAGTTTCGGCATACGCCTTGTTCTTCAGAGACACCCAGGTGGCAATTAAAGGCCAGAACCCCAACGCCTCGTTTGGGGAGGTGTCAAAGATTGTAGCATCAATGTGGGACAGCCTGGCGGAGGAGCAGAAGCAGGTTCGGTATCTTCTCAGACACGAGGAGGAAGGATTCAGAAACTGGTTTCTGTTAACAGAGTTTGTCTGTAGGTGTACAAGAGGAAGACAGAAGCTGCCAAAAAGGAGTATTTACAGGCGCTTGCTGCGTACAAAGCCAGCCATCTGTTGCAGGTAACATCATGACTCGTGTCACGAACCACCAAACAAAATTTACTAGAACTTTCAGAAAATCATTGATGTACATCTCTGACTCTAAATGTTTGTTTATGAAGTTGTTTTTCAAGGTTCTTCAGTTTCGTATTCTGAGATGATCTTAGTGTAAAACATCCATGGGGGGGGGGGGATTTCTTCAAGAAACACCAGGCTTCAGTTTCCATTTACCGTATTTTCCGGAATATAGGTTGCGGCTTTTTATCATTTTTGCATGCCCTGCGACCAGTCCCCGTGACTCAACGAGGCTAGCCTTTATAAATAAAGGTTGAATGAATGAATGAATATTCAGGTGCGACCTATTTATGGCTTTTTATAAAATAAGCTGATTTGTAATCATAAACTTTATTTGTATAGCACCTTCCTACAATGCCTTGCATTGACCAAGGTGCTTAACAGGATAAAAAGATGAATAAACTGGAACAATAAATCAATGAAAATAGAATAAGAAACAACAGCAATAAAAGAAGGCAATGGAAATAAAAATGCTACATACTAAAATACCAAAAGTAATAAAAGTTACACACTGAAAGCTTTTTTGAACAAGTGGGTCTTCAGTCTGGTTTTGAACAGAGTCAGATCAGAGGTGGCACGCAGCTCAAGGGGGAGGCTGTTCCAGGCTTTTGGGCCGGCAACAGAAAATGACCGGTCTCCCCATTGTTTGTACCTTGAGCGAGGCACCTCCAGAGACACTTACAATAATGTCAGCTAACAAATATATTTTTTAGGTGTTTATCCTGCTACAATTATTCATTTATTAAAGAAAAGTTCAGCTCAGACACATATTTGCTATAATTTTTATCAAACAAATAATTGTTTTTAAGTGTTAATCTTCTTAAAAGCCTTGCTGTTCGCTCCTGTGGCAGACATTTGCAGCAGAGCTAAACACGGTCCACATTTTGACGCAGGTGCGACCTATATATGGATTTTTCCAATTCTTTGGCAATAATTGGACAATGCGACCTATATTCAGGTGCGACCTATATTCCGGAAAATACGGTACTCACATTTCTATTTATTTTGTTGTCTCCTCTCAGCCTGCTGTTTATGAGATGGAAGTGCCTCCTCCTTCACCTCCACCTGTGATTGATCTGACCTCTGAAGCCCCTCCCTCCCCGGAGCACCAGGCCATCCTCCAGCCTGTGGCCAGCAGCGCTGTGAATCAGAACACCATCACCAACATCTGCGCCTCCAGCATCATCCTGGACGTCCCAGAGGTGACGACTGGGTTCCAGGCAGGAGCGCACAAAGCTCCTGCAGCGTCTCCCACACAGACTTTCACCAAGATCATCATCCCCAAGCACATTCTGCAGGCGGGGGGGCAGGTGGTCACGCTGCTGCCGGGAGGGGTCCATGCATCACAGCCCACCTTCCTGGTCTCCAGCACCACCCGTCAGCCTCCTCCGCTGCAGCAGATGCAGAATGCACCTCCTCTTCCGCGGCTCCAGCAGATGGCACCAGCTCCACCGCCCTTACTGGCCAAACCTCGAGAGGGGGGTGGCGTCCCAGGCCACGCCGTGTCCATCGCAGCAACACCTCCGCCGCCGCTTCAGATTAAAATAGTTCCTGCTTCCATTCAGGACAAAGAGGCCGTGCAGGTCATCTTACCCGATACTGACGCTGCGTCTGCGCCATCGGTGCACGTCGTAAATCCTGCTGCGGCTTCGAGCATTCCCGTCATCGACGACGTCACCGAAGAACTGGATTCAGATGAGGTGAGCTGTACCAAATGTTTCCAACAAGACGTTTGATCGTAATGCTTCGTGTGGTGTTTTGGATGATGCTCCTCTCGTTTGGTTCAGGACATGATGGAGGTGAAGCCGTTTGGTGAAGCGGCCACAGCGAGGCTCGTGTGCGTGAGAGCCGGCTGCAACAATCCCGCCGTGGACAGCGACGACTGGGACAGAGAGTACTGCAGTAATGAATGTGTGGCCACGCACTGCAAGTATGTAAACACTGCTCCGTCTTCCTGTCCGTCTTCTAGACCGTTTACTGACATCTCTCTCCTTCACAGAGACGTGTTCAGGGCCTGGTGCTCCATCAGGAACCAGAGTCTTGGAACAGTGAAGTAAAGAGAAGCTCATTTTTTACAGTTTTTATCCGCCGAACAACCTGTGAGTCACCACTGATGAGTGGCGGTGATGTTTTTACTGTTTTGTACTTGAATTGTAGATTTCACAGCTGTTTGGCAGAAGAGATCAATGTGTAAGAATGTCAGGGACAGCCGTGTCCATTCTGGACATGTCGACCATGTCGTCCTCGGTGCGTTCAGGTTCGTTACCACGTGTTGTAACTCTGTCAGTAATCAGAGTTAAAGGCAGCTAAATAAGTTGATCAGTGGAAAACATTTCTTTACAGTAAAGAAGACAGAGTGTTATTATACAGGGGGGTCGTCGTTGGATTTAGTTTAGGCTCTATAAAGGTTTTCTTTCTGATATTTGAATTTTGCCTTTACCATATTTTTCTAAAACATTTTTCAGCCAACTTGTTTCTCATGTTTATCAAATAAAAAGAAAAAAAAAAACTGTTTTGACCTTGACTGGTTCTCTGGTTGTTTTTAGGATCCTTCGTGTGAAAACCGATAAGGTTCCGAGTTTTCACGTTTTTATTTTTGTTTCGTTTTGAATGTTTAGATGTTGCACGTTTCTTTGTACCTTGAGAACAGCTTGGGACGACTTTTTACCCACACAACCATTTGGACCTCATCACAACTTCCTCCGTTTTGCTCGTATGATGTCAGGTTTTGTAGCATATTTGTAGACAGTTTTGTTGGAAAACACTTTCAGAACTTTACAGGTGCTGGTCATAAAATTAGAATATCATGAAAAAGTTGATTTATTTCAGTAATTCCATTCAAAAAGTGAAACTTGTATAATATATTCATTCATTACACACAGACTGATTTATTTCAAATGTTTATTTATTTTAATGTTGGTGATTATAACTGACAACTAATGAAAACCTCAAATTAAGTACTGTATCTCAGAAAATTATAATATTGTGGAAATGTTCAATATTGAAGACACCTGGCGCCACACTAATCAGATAATTAACTCAAAACACCTGCAAAGGTCTTTAAATGGGAAGTGGTGGCAGTGTTAGAGACGGTGGGCCTGTGATCGGAAGATCGCCCGGTCAAGCCCCGGTATCGACAACATCAGAAAATGTGGGTGGAAAAGGTGAAACACCCACACCTGCCTCCACCCTCATTCGCCCACTCTTGGCCACTGAGCAAGGCCCTTAACCCCCACCATCTGCTTCCTAAAACAGGTCTCTCTTGAAAATAAGTTCTCGTGGCTCAATGAGACAACCTGTAAAGTAGTAAAGGGTAAATGAAAAAAATGGTCTCAGTCTAGTTCTGTAGGCTACACAATCATGGGGGAGACTGCTGACTTGACAGTTGTCCAAAAGACAACCATTGACATATTGCTCAAAAAGGGCAAGACACAAAAGGTCATTGCTAAAGAGGCTGTTCACAGAGCTCTGTGTCCAAGCACATTAATAGAGAAACGAAGGGAAGGAGAAGATGTGGTAGAAAAAAGTAAAGTAATAGAGATAACCACACCCTGGAGAGTGTTGTAAAACAAAACTCCAAAATGTGGGGGAGATTGATAAAGAGTGGACTGCAGCTTAAATCAGTGCTTCAAGAACCACCACGCACGGATGTATGCAAGACATGGGTTTCAGCTGTCACATTCCTTGTTTCAAGCCACTCTTGAACAAGAGACAGCATCAGAAGCATCTCACCTGGGCTAAAGACAAAAAGGACTGGACTGCTGCTGAATGGCCAACGTTCTGTTTTCTGATGAAAGTACATTTTGCATTTCCTTTAGAATTCAAGGTCCCAGAGTCTGGAGGAAGAGAGAAGAGGCACAGAGGTCCAGTGTCAACACAGTCAGTGATGGTTTGGGGTGCCAATGTCATCTGCTGGTGTTGGTCCTCTGTGTTTTCTGAGGTCCAAGGTCAACACAGCCGTCTACCAGGAAGTTTTAGAGCACTTCCTGCTGCTGACCAACTTTATGGAGATGCAGATTTCGTTTTGTGCCAAAGCTACCAGTACCTGGTTTAAGGACCATGGTGTCCCTGTTCTTAATTGGCCAGCAAACTCGCCTGACCGTAACTCCATAGAAAATCTATGGGATAATGTGAAGAGGAATGTGTGATACACCAGACCCAACATCTCAGAAGAGCTGAACAAAAAGGAACAGGCTTTGCTCAACAGAAGTTTAATCTTCACGACGTGGCGCTGTTTTACCATGGAAATACAGTAATTATAATATTGGTTTATAATAATTAAACCAGCCACTAGGGAGCCCAAGCCAGTGTATCTCTTGTGCCGGTCCCAAGCCCAGGTAAATGGTTAGAGTTGCGTCAGGAAATGGCATCCGATGTAAAACACTTGCCAAAACCATAATGCGAGTTCATCAAAGTGAAACCATACCGGATCGGTCGAGGCCCGGGTTAACAACTGCCACCGGTGCAGTTGACAAACAGGGTGCCGGCGGAAATATAATAAGATTTTTTTCTTCTTTCTGCTACCTTTCATTTTTTATAATTTGCATGATATCGTTTCTGGGATTGTTTTGTATTGTATTTTTTTTTTATGAACAAATTTTATAAATTATAACTAAAAAAAATTGTGCTGTTAGTCGAAGACCCCGAGGAGGGAAGCGTGTCAGGAGAAAGGGAGAAGAGGAAAGTGAAGACTGTAGGACTGAGGGTTGCAACTCTAAATGTGGGGACAATGACAGGCAAAGGTAGAGAGCTGGCTGACATGATGCAGAGAAGGAAGGTAGATGTTTTATGTGTCCAAGAGACCAAGTGGAAGGGCAGCAAGGCTCGCAGTATTGGAGCAGGGTTCAAACTGTTTTACCATGGTGTGGATAGAAAGAGAAATGGAGTAGGGGTGGTCCTGAAGGAGGAGTTGGCAAAGAATGTAGTAGAGGTGAAGAGAGTGTCAGATAGGGTGATGTGTCTGAAGGTAGAAGTAGAAGGTCTGATGCTAAACATCGTCAGTGGTTATGCTCCACAGGTTGGATGTGATGGGGAGGAGAAAGATAAATTTTGGAAAGATTTGGATGAAGTGATAGAGAGTATTCCCAGGGAGGAAAGAGTGGTGATTGGAGCAGACCTGAATGGACATGTTGGTGAAGGAAACAGAGGGGATGAGGAAGTGATGGGTAGATTTGGTGTCAAGGAAAGAAACCAGGAAGGACAGATGGTGGTGGATTTTACCAAGAGAATGGACATGGCTATTTCCAAAAGACGGAGGAGCATAGAGTGACCTATAAGAGTGGAGGAAGGAGTACACAGGTCGACTACTCTGTGTAGAAGAGGAAACCTGAGGGAGATTGGGGACTGTAAAGTGAAGATTCAACATGTCTGCTGCTTCCGTAGAGAGAGAGAACTTTACTAAATGGCTTTTCTATGTATGTGAATTCAGTGCCCTGAGACAACTTTGTTGTGATTTGGTGCTATATAAATAAACTGAATAGAATTTTATTGTTTTTGTTTCATTTTCAGCCTGTATTTTGTATTTCTGTAAAACACATTGTGATTTTATCTATGAAAAGTGATAAAGTTTACTTACTTATTTTTCGCTGTTTACAACTGCTTACTGATCACTTCAGCTTTTCTTCTGCTTCAGCTTATTCCATCTTATTTCTGTATACAGTATATGAGCTTTTTCG